>CAVLJG010000001.1:70487480-70520604 GCA_963669975.1 Acanthoscelides obtectus | reverse complement strand
TCAACAACATAACCTCACTTAACGTTAGTGGCTGTGGTCCTGTTCGAGTCGTACGAAGAAGCGTTTATTGTTATTGTCTATTCATAATGTCGTGGAATCGGGAAGAAGTTAAACTGTTGGAGGAGTGCCAAAAATGGCCAAACCTGTACAAGGTGAAGTCACCCAATTACAAAAACAGAAATTTGCGGCGTCAGGCGCTGGATGCGATAGTCCAAGCATTGAGAAGTTTTATAATATTAACCAAGATCTCGATTTCAAAAATAAATTTAAATCAACGACGTCTGTTGTCTTTCCGATTATATTGGACGTCATACCCGTTAACGTTATGTCCATTCGAAAATATTACTCTAATGCGCAGGCGTATCATATAAATTACTCCGAAATTTTGTTTGCTTGTGTCATACAGGTTGTAGAGAAAATCTTCAATATTTTTTCCAAGTAAATTTTCGGCATAATTATGACCATAATTTTCGGAGTATTTCTCTTGTGTGTGAAACGGCTCTAAAACAACGACAGACGGAAAAATGGAAATCTAATATAGTTTCAATTACGAAGTGTTTGGTCCATACTCCAGCTATCATTATCATCTATGTCTACGAGTATTTTGTCTCGGAAGTCCCTGTATATAAGCTCTTCAGTGCATTTCATTCGTCCGAGATGGCAAATTATATATTTAGTTTTTGAAAATTGCGTGAACTTGAGAAATCTTGTTTTCCAAACAGAAAAGGTTCTTTTTTATGAGATACGCAAACTGTCTGATCCACCGGCACAAGATTTACCGGAAAAAACTGATGATAATCCTACAATTTAACCTGAGCCTTCCACTTCAAAATTCTTGATGTTGCACCGTATGCTGAACCAAGTGTTGACCAACCGGGTGCGAAACCTAAAGGATCCAATTTTGTTGATGTTCCATTTTACCCCTCCCAGACTGAAATCCTGGGAGCGCCAGTGAGTTCTGTGCTCTCGGCCAAACTTAAAATCTTATTTTTTGGTTCCCTGAGCCTCCTCAACAAGCTAGCTGATATACAAAATAATACCATGAATACAGCTCAACATATTCTGCCGCTGTTTCTGAAGTGAGCTCTTTTATTTTGTGGTAGTGGGGGTATGTGGGGCTGCTCTAAGTAACTGATTCTTAGTTTTGTAGTTATTTTCATTCTATTTTTTTGTTTTTAAAAAAAGTTATGTTGATTTTAACATATGACAACAGCTGGAAAATGTACACCGATATTAATGTTAAAATACCAATGCCTTTAAATAATTGTCTGCAGTTAGTTCTGTGTACACCAGCTATGCATCTGACCGCTCTTTTTTGTAGAACAAACATTATCTGGCATTCCTTAGAGCAAAAAACCCCAAGCTAATATACAAACGAGATGAGAAAGATTATTTGGGCATGATAAGACATTAATATTTATCTACAGTGCTGCGTAACTGTAGTAAGTAACACATGGGGGCTATTTTCGTGCATACTTCATCCACCTATATTTTCTACTTACAGTTTTCAGATATATGAATTACCAAAAATTTAGTTGACTGTACCTGCTTCAGGGATGTATATCCAGTTTTAATTTGTCGTCTATGATCCGTTGCTCGAGAGATGAACTCGAGTAAAAACAGTTTTTGATTCATTTGCAAGCAAATTGTTTTTTCAAACCAAGAACTTGCATTGTCGAACTCAGTATAAGAGCTTCAACCAATGAAATTATGGTGTTAGAAGTTAGTGATAAGTAACGAGATGTTATCTGCATACATGATACAATTTTGGCTGGAAAAGTCTTTCACAAACACTATATACAGATGTGTCCCTGTGGGACACCTACTGAACATTTTAGTCTTTGTCAAGCCTGATTCTCTAATACAATGCGTGTTCAGATAGCATTTAAACCATTGCACGGACAGCCCTCAAATGCCATACATTTCTAGTTTCTCTAAGAGTATTGTATGGTCAACAAGATCAAAAGCTTAACTGAGATCTAAGAAAATACGACTGATTTCTCACCAGCATGAAATAATAATAATAAAACGTCTTTCTTAATTAGAGTACAATGTAGCGGGCGAGGTTTACCTAAATAGCGACTCTACCACTTTACCCTATCACTTTTACGTTGGTCAGCCAATGTAAATACATGTGTTTAACATATATATATATATATATATACGAGCAGTAGTCATTGCCATTGCCAACGACCACCCTGTCCAGGAAAATTTACAAAAATTGGATCAAGCAAAGTCATAGTGGAAGAATTGATTCTAGTTGGCTCGCCAATTATTTGATTAAAAGAGTATGAGTCAAAACAATATGTTATTATCCATATTCAGCAGATTCACATTAACAACACCCAATACGATAATATGGTCATAAATAGTTGATAAATGCGACAAAAGAGCATCCCGGGCTTCAACTGCATAATTTAGATTGACCTTACGGGGTCTGTACAACAAACCTAAGGCGACTGAGGGCGATTTGAATCCAAGCCAAGCCTCAATCACAATTTCTCAATGACTGATAAATCTTCTCCAACATAATCAGTTATAGTAATACGTTCACATTTTATATTATTCTTTATAGACACTCACCTATGCCTACACCTCTACTACCCCTATGCTTTCTATGAAATGTATAACCATCTATAGATAAGCCAGGTTTCAGTGAGGATAAGTACCGACAAGTCAGTGAATGAAGGTACAAGCGCACGGATATTGAACATGACCAAATTTTATTGACTAACCATAACTAACCACAATCTATCCTACTTTTTAACTTATAAATGTATCTTTGATACATCCCTTGCTGAATGATCCACTCCAATGTTGTCCTTATTCCACTTAGTGCAATTGATACATCTACTAGAGGCTTTATTCGTGGAGTTACATTCTTTTAAACAATGACTTTCAGAACAAGAAGGGCACTTTGCAGACGCAGATCTGCGCTGCTTATAGCACTGCACAATTTGAAGGTGATCGGTAACTGCACATCTTTCCCAAACCAATGAAGACGTATTCTTGCACCATTACGATTTTCCGTACCCCAGGAGAAACCTCCAAGATGAGGTTACAGTCATTCCGAATTTCCAGTTCAGAGCTCGCGCAGACAAAGCGTTCTGAGTTCTGCGTTCTGCGTTCCACGTTCTTTGATCGATAGATCTCTATAGAGTCGCGAAGACACAGCGTCAGTAAGACCGCGCCAGTCAGTGTGAACGCTCGCGTTCTTGCGTTCTATTTTCAGAAATACAAAGAACTTGTGGAACGCATCGTTCGCAAGACTAATCGATGTTCTTAGTAACACAGACTATAAAAATAGTTTTAAAAAAAATGAAGCATGGCTTGAAATAGCCACGGAAAATCGAAAATACTGCCAATCTTTTTTTTGTAGATATAGCCTTTCTCCAGTTGGTATTTTGTTTCCTTATTTCCTTCTTTATATAACATGCAATTCACTAAAACGACTTAATCACATTCGGAAGTAAATCAAAAACCGTTCTTTATCTTCAAGCAATGCAGAAAAAAGAACACCCAACTCTCCTTTTTCATTTATCTCACAATTAATTGGAGGCACCCAGTATCTTTTTTCTTATTAGACTCTTCCAAACTAAACAAAAGCAATACTTCGTCTTCTGGAGATGAACTATCGAAATACACGTTTCACGTACAAGTAATCTTCGTAAAATGGAACGCAGTGTTCGTGACTGCCTCCTGTGTTAGAACTCGTAAAATGAATTGACCGGTCGAACGCGGCTTGAACGCTGAACACATGTCTGTTTGCGGGAGCCCTTAGTAATCCCTTTTATATCTGGAGAATTGAAGTTATCCAAGTTATTTAAGGATAACATGCTAGCTATTATATGATCGTCACTGTTTAGATTGTCTGTTAATTCAACATTCTTCACACGAATGCGTAGTTTACGTTTTTTTGCCTCATCGACAACGTTTTCGTCTTCTAAGTGCGATTTTCTTTGAATTTGTCCAGGTTAGATTTTTTGTTGCAGATGACGGAAAATCCATTCTTTATTTTCTTTGTATTACTTATGCAGACTTCCAAGTTGGCAGGATTCACCACCTGAGCAATTCTTTTGAAAATATCTTCAGAATTTTTCTGTTAATATATGTACAAAATTTTAAATCGGACCCTTCATGCACACCGGAGGTACAGTATTATCACGATTTTGAAATTACTATTCCAACATTCTGTATATCGGTAAAGGGGTATTTTAAGTCCTATATTTATATAAACTTTTCGTGTTATTTTTGGATCTATTTTTTGTCGTAGAAATATTGCCTTTTTTGTACCCTGTACTATTGAATCATGACTCGTAAAATATATATTTTCATTTAGATGGATTTGATTACCTATCTGAGGAATACAATTGCCAGCATAACAGAGACCTGGGAAAGTTTTCTTCTTGAAATAGATCACAAGTTATCCAAATACGCAAAAAAAGTACCTGAAGGCGGTATAACAGCAGATTTCCTTGACTTACTAATTTTTGGCATATGCGCATCAGAGCTGCAAGAATTTCTTATGCATGATCTAACAAAGAAAGGTCTAGAGAAATTTGGACAAACTATCGAGATGAGCTATACCAATATACAGAAGCTCTTACTGAAGAATATAAACAAGTATGGTCAAAATGTGACCTTCCAGTTGGCAGAGTTACGTGGTATGGGTAGGTTTGATTGTAAATATGAGGTGAGTAAAAATCAAATATGAATCATAATTGATTGTTACAGTGTTATTACACATTTTAAATAGAAGGGTTGAAATTGAAATAAGTTATTTTAGAGGATTTTTTCAGCTAGATAAATTTTATTTTCGATTCTCGCACTAGGCTTACACGAACACTGGTTTCATCAGTTGCAACGTTCGGCTATGCTCAAAACCTCTTATTTTGAAAAGTACTCTAACATATTATTTATGTATTATGTATCTAAGTAAAAAATGTATTTTAGATTGTTGGACTATCCGATGAAAAGATAGCTCAAGCAATTCAATCTTGTGGAGCGTTTTTGATCAAGGCGGGTGAGATTCAGCAAATAATAAACAATTCGGTGATCAACTATAAAGCATTCTTTAGGTGGTTATATGGAGCTATACTTACATTGATGGATGAAAATGTTCCTGGAGAGATACACAGGTAACTGAGGCCTTTGAGCTGACGAGTTGTTAGTTCTGATTTCAAAATGTATAATACGTCATACACTGACATTGCCACATAACATTAGTTATTTATATTATATTAAAAAAACAGAATTTCCTAGGTAGGCCTTGAAATCATCATTCATTTGTTTCAATTACCAGATTTCTTCCAAAATCATTTTTATTTTCTCCTGATTTTATTTGAGTTGGGATTTTAAAATAAATTGCATGTTGTCATTGCCACTTATTCTTATCTGTAATTCAAAGTTTTTTCTTTCTACTTCTATCACCAACATTGTTTTTTCAAATGGAATACCTCAAATTTTATTGCATATTTGGATAAACCAATTCCAAAGAAGAAAACTGATATGACATACAATGGGGTTACACACCTCAGCTTTTGTCTTATTTGTTACTTCTTCGAATTTTAATTTTTGCTCATACAGGGTGGTCAAAACCGCAAAGTGTAGTTTTTCTCAAAAATTTCAAATGCATCACCCTGTATATTCATGCAAGTCTGGATTCAATTTTTTATAAGCTTTTTTTTGGTCCTAGGCACAAGGGTTTTTACGGCTATTTTTTCGGTTATTAGCACGTCTTTTATGGAACGGCTTAATTCCCTAAAATATCGCATCATCCTTGGAAACAAATAAATTGTTGATTGGTTACAAACTCTATAAATTAGCTTTGTGAACTTTATAATAAAAACATGTTTTAAAATGAACTTTTTTAAAGAACAATTGGTGAATATGGTGTTCGTTTTGGGCGAAGCCCACAGAAATAGTTTCCTAGCATCTCGCATTTATAAGCAACGGTACCCTAATATGCGACATTAAGGCCGGAATATAGTAAAAAATGTATAAATAATCCAAGTGTCACCAATGAGGCGAATCAGTTGGAGGTTCTATTAAAGTTGCAGGAAAATCCCCATTTAAGTGCACGGCAAATTGGAGCAGAAACTGATATATGCAGAACTTCTGTCCAAAGGATTATTCACAAGCATAACTACAATCCATATCACCTATGCTTGCATCAAGGCCTTCGTCCTCAGGATTTCGCAGCTCGAATGGAGTAGAAAAATGCTAAATAAAGTGAGTGAAGACACTACTTTCCTGGATAAGGTTCTTTTTAGCGATGAGGCAACTTTTAACAGCATAGGTATTGTCAACAAGCATAACAAGCACTATTATGCGACGGAAAACCCTTACTGGGTTAGGCAAATAGATTTCCAAAATAAATGGAGGTTGAATGTTTGGGGACGAGTTATTGGCAGACAAGTTATCGGGCCTTTCTTTTTCGACAACAGATTAACAGGTACAGGATACTTGAATTTTTTGATCAAGCATTTGCCTTTGCCTTTGGAGGATGTCAACCTCCAAACTCGTATGCTTATGTACCTCCAACATGACGACGCACCTGCGTATTATCATAGTCGTGTGCGTAACTATTTGGACATCTGGAGTAACAATCGTTGGATCGGTCGTGATGGGCCTATATCTTGACCGCCTAGATCTCCAGATATGACACCGATGGACTTATTTCTATGGGGCTACGTTAAGCAAGAGGTTTATAGATATCCACCATCTTCCTCTGAAAATATGAAGGAAAGGATTAAGGATGCTTTTCTGAACATAAGGGAACAATGCTGAGAGATGTGCAACGACCATTTATCCAAAGACTACGGCTGTGTATTCAACATGGTGGAGATATTTTCGAGCAGTTTTTGTAGATTAGGTCTTGAGTAGTGTTTGTTTATGTTGTTGTTATAGTTGTTTTCTCTATTACGCTTGAAGCTGATTTATACTGTTCTGATTGTTGTTAGTTTTTACGTCAAATCTGTACTCTTAGCGGCAATATGAAACTAGCCCACGGTTTGTCTTTTGTTTCCATGGATGATGTGATTTATTTCCTTGATTTTGGTGTGTTGTTCTATTAAAAGCTTAATAACTCAAAATCTAGTGATTTTATGTGAATCAAACCTTATACCAAAAAAAAGCTTAAAAAAAATTGAATCCAAACTTGCACAAATATACAGGGTGATACATTTGAAGTTTTTGAGAAGAAGTACAATTCGCATTTTTGACCATCCTGTATGAGCAAAAACGAAAATTCGAAAAAGTAACAAATAAGATAAAAGCTGAGGCATGAAGTTTTTTTTTTGATACAAAATTCAGCACTCCAAATTTCAAAATGGCGGATTGAGGGGTTGCCGAAGTGGACGGTTTTTCCGGACAAAACACCTCACATCTCAGTAGCTAATTACCAAAACCCCTTAGTATGCTATATCAATCTTCTTCTTTTGAATTGGTTTATCCAAATATGCAATAAAATTTGAGGCATTCTATTTAAGAAATCACAACTTTTATATGGGGACACCCTGTATAATTACCAATAATTTAGAAAGTTGCCATTAAGTATCATATATAACATGCCATAAATAGATTTTCTCAAAATGTATTTGTTTATGAGTAATATTCCGTCCACGCATGGATGGGCCACCCTGCATATATGCGAATATTTAAGGGTGTGAATCTACATGAAAAATTAATGTTAGTTTGCTTTATAAACTATTGTGTAAAACTGTTTCCTTACAGAAACTGGGGGTGTTGAGGTTTTAGGAAAAAAAAAATGGAAATTAATTAATATTTTCAGAACCGCTTCAGATATTTCACTGATATTTAGTACGTAGTGAAAGTTAATAAAGTTACATATTTCTCAATGCAAAAATAATTTTTAGCTTTAACAGTGGCGTGCGTACGGGTATTGACTTCGATATTTTTTAAGAAAAAAATGGTACGCCAATGGTTGTGTGCTAAATAAAAATTATTTTTGAGTAAAAACATAAAAACCGTTCTGTATAAATATCTAGTTGCTCTGGAATATGTCACTGGCTTTTGACATCTGACAAGTCTCTGTTATTCAAATCTGTTCGCTGTGACATCTTTTTCATTATTTGGTTTTTACAATCTTGTTAATAATGGTGAATTATTGAAATGCGGAAATGGATGAAATGCATTACGTACTCGTATATGGCCTTCTCGGCGGTAATGGTGAGCAAGCCAGACGGATTTATCACCAGAGATATTCCGATCGTGCTTAGCCAGATAGTCGAACCTTTTCTAATATTTATCGCTGTCTTGTTGAAACTGGTTCTGTCCGAAAAGGAGCATCTGAAGGTAGACCTCTAAGTGTGAGAACACCTGAAATTGAGGAAGCAGTGCTGCACGAAGTCGAAGATCATACTGAAACGAGTACGAGGAAGATCGATAGACACTTAAATATTTGCTATCAAATTGTTTGGAGAATTTTAGCGGATTTTTTGTTATATCCTTACCATATTTTAAGAGTACAGGCATTACTTCCCATTGATTTTCCAAGGCGTGACCTTTTGTCAGTGGTATCTTCAAAAAATTAGACAAAATCCGCAATTTGAAACAATGATTCTGTTCACGTACGAAGCTAATTTTTCTCGAAATGCCATTCAGAATTTTCTCAATAATCATTTGTGGGCAGCAGAAAATCCCTATGCCGTAACCGAAACCCATTTCCAACACCAATTATTGACAACCACTTTATTGGTCCATTTTTCTTGCAGGGACGACTTGATGGACAGACCTACCTCAATTTTCTTCAACAACAGTTGCGCTTGCTGCTTGATGCTACTAAATTGATGACAAACTTCAAACGAGTCTTTTATATAGTATTCTCCTTTGATGTGAGCTGACTTTAAAGTATCTGCAATTAATGAGGATAAGGCTTGTGTGGCTGATTCAACAGATGCCACTATAGGTCTTACCGACAGGACCGGTTTATGTATTTTTTGGGAAGAGCATAAAATATAGGAGAGACAGAATTGTAAGTGATTAAGGACTTTTTTTGGTCCTAGTTGATTTGACCAGTGTTGAGTAGCCTGTTAACAATGTCATTGCATCTTTCTCTACTTTAGATGTAGGGTCTTCATTGATAACTTTATATGAGGGATCATTCTCAATCAAGTTATTACAGAGGTCAAAATATTGTTGTCTTAACATAATTACAGTAACATTGAATTTAACTGACTGTGACAATTAATTCGGGATGATCATTTATAAATTTCCTTGTTTTATTTAACAAGTTTTGATAGAAAGAGTGTTTTTTTGTTGATGCTACTGTTGTGATAGTAGTTTGTGATAATGTTGGTGGAACGAGTTATGACAATGTTCTTTTCTGTGTCATCATTAATGGAAGAAGATATCTAATCCACATCAGCTAGAATATGTCTGATTGCAATGTCCTTGTTAACAAATGGTTCAATGCTGAATTTTGGCCCCAAAGAATGAAATCTTGAGGTGTCATCTGGAATGTTGACATTACTAATTTGGCTGAGTGTTGAGCAAAGTTCTCATTGTGTCATTTATTAACCTGTAGAACTTAAAAATATTAGAATTTTTGATAGAATGGAACAAAGTATTATAATGTCTTAATTGCATTGATTGAAAATTATTGAAAATTAAGGGGGAGGTGAGAGAAATGATTTCAGTTTTCAATGATTTGAGGGGTGAGTGAAGTTTTTTTAATTGTTTATGACAAGAAGAAATTTCAAGAGATAGTATTTTCTCACCCAACCTTTGTAAAGGAGATTGTAGCCCATATTCTACAAGGTGATTGTGTATGATTTGGTTGATGGATGTTACGCGATGGTTGGTATGTGGTGGTAGGATGCTGTTCTTCCTGCACATTATTAAGAAAATTCGTCTGTTAATCTCATGCGCCAAGCGTTTTCTGTGCTTGATCCAGTCATTCAGCAAAGTAACTGAGAGTGTCCCATATCATTCTTCGATGTGTTGAAAGAATCCCAAATCTGTGAAGAACCTTAGTAATGTCAACATTCCAGATATCTCAAGATTTCTTTCTGGGGCCAAAATTCAGCATTGAACTGTTTGTTAACAAGGACATTGCAATCAGACATATTCTGGCTGATGTGGATTCGATATCTTCTTAGATTAATGATGACACAGAAAAAAACATTGTCATAACTCGTTCCACCAACATTATCACAAACTACTATCACAACAGTAGCATCAACAAAAAAACACTCTTTCTATCAAAACTTGTTAAATAAAACAAGGAAATTTATAAATGATCATCCCGAATTAATTGTCAGTCAGTTAAAGGCAATGTTACTGTAATTATGTCAAGACAACAATATTTTGACCTCTGTAATAACTTGATGGAGAATGAACCCTCATATAAAGTTATCACTAAAAACCCTGCATCTAAAGAAGAGAAAGGATGCAATGACATTGTTAACAGGCTACTCAATACTGGTCAAATCAACCAGGACCAAAGAGTCCTTAATCACGTATAATTCTGTCTCTCCTAAATCTTATGCTCTTCCCAAAATACATAAACCGGTTCTGTCGGTAAGACCTATAGTGACATCTGTTGAATCAGCCACACATGCTTTATCCTCATTAATTGCAGATACTTCAAAGTCAGCTCACATCAAAGGAGAATACTATATAAAAGACTCGTTTGATGTTTGTCAACAATTTAATAGGTTTCAAATACCTCCTGATCATGTTATTGCTAGTCTAGATGTAGTCTCACTTTTCAGTAATGTTAATTTGGAAGCTTGCATCAGATCCATAGACACATTGGGATCAAATTTGCCATCACAGCAATCTAACTCTGGGTTTATTCATTAATATCTTAGAGTACCATTTCCAGAACAATTATTTCACTTTTAATAACAAATTTTTCTCATAAACACACGGTTGCCCCAGGGCTCAGTGTTACTTCCAATATTGACGTGCTTGATATTGTTATTCAGGTATTGCCATATAATCTAATCTTTATAAAAAAATATGTGGACGATGAAGGGGTGGATGACATTGTTGAAGTTTTTAACAGCTATGATCCCTACATTCAATTCACCATCGAAAAAGAAGATGATAATCAATCAGTTCCCTTTTTGGACCCAAGATTGATTCGTCCCGACGATAATATATTACTGGTAGACTGATGCAGGAAACCAATTTCCTCTGGAAGGTTCCTGAACTTCAGGTCTTACCATGAACTTAAAATAAAGATAAATCTGGTGAAACAAATGAAGAACAGGGTAATAAAAATCTCTGACAATACTTTCCATCTTTCCAATTTAAGGACGCTTTCAGTTTTATTCATTAATAAGGGTTATCCGAAGTATTTGGTTAACAGAATCCTGTTCAGCTCTCCTAGTATTTTGCCAATTGCAAATAACAATATGGTTAATGACAATACTGTCCTGTCCAACCCGACGCCCATTAATTCTTCAACTAATGAGAATGACAACACTACGGATCATGCTTCTAATACCAGAGTTATGTTGTCTTGCCATACATCAAAGAATTAACTCCAAAATTGATCAGGCTATATAATTCCTTTAATTGTCGTTTTGCTTGTAAATCAGTGCTCACAGTCAACAGTTTCTTGTCCAAAATGAAGGATAAGGTCCAGTTGCTTGATTCAACTAACACTGTCTATCGCATTAATAACAACTGTAATTTAGTTTACATAGGCCAAACATCGAGATCACTGAAAGGCAGGATAACTTCCAACAAAAGTCCCGCCAGAGTACATCCAGAGAGATGTGCTTTGGCATCACATGTTAACACCACAGGTCATTCCATGAGTTGTGGCAGTATTAGGTTTCTTGACAAGGAGCAACATCTCTCAAAACGGCTATTTTTATAAATGTCCCACATTTTCACGACAAATCATTGTATGAATAAAAAGGCTGCTGTTAAGCAGCTCAGTGTCATTTATTCTTACTTGTTGAATTACGAAAAGTTAGAACGACTACATATTCCAGTTAATCTAACATCCTCCCAAAATTGAAACATAATTCCAATTATTTGTCCTGTTAATAAATATTAATATATCTTCATACAACCCATCTTTTCAAGCGGGTATCACCATCTTACATACATATGAAGTACACTTTTCCAAACAAATTTAATCCAACAATTTTGGGAAATTTGATGAGTTTTTTCCGAGTGTCCCTCGTATACACTAGACCTGAAATTTCCCAATGATTTTTACATGTCCACATTTCTTCAGTCATCTGTCGACGCATCACTCTTTCGGTTTCGCTTATTTTCTCCACGTGAAACAGATGTAGGAGGTTAGAAGCGACGTTTTTTCCCCCAAAAATTGCAGTTCGATAATTTTTAATGTGTTCGGGTGTATTGATATATACTTTCAACATCTAACTATGGTTTTCCGTCGTTATCAAAAAACCCATTGTGTCCGCCCTTTTGGTTTTATAATTGCAACAAGTGCTCTCATCCACGCTTTCGTTTGAAACACCATTTGGCTGCGACCTCAGCTACGAGTAAGTTGTCTGGAAATTTAAATCCTTTCCGTATTGGTTGCTAGTTTCATATTTGTGTTTCAGCTCCTGTTGATGGTTCCATAGAGGACCGAAAGCTCGAGATTACCGTTAAAAGAGTTTACTAAAGAATAAAAATTTTGCCAATTTTGCAATTAATAATCAATTGTATTTCTTGCCCAACTGGTCGTTGGCAATGGCAATGACTACTGCTCGTGTATATATCTATATATATATATATATATATATATAGATATAGATATATAGATATATAACTATATATATATATATAACTATATTGTTGATAGATGGACAATTGAATTGAACAATTATTATTTTATTATAAGAAAAAACAATTATTCAAAATTTGAATGAAATGGAATTTTGGAGGGAAAGGGTGGAATAGACAAAAAAACACATTCCATTTATGATTGTGAAAAGTCAAAATTTGGAGATGTGTAAGTGTTCCAACTTTTCGCAGTTTAGCAAATATGAGTAAATGACGCTCAGTTGCTTAACGTCTGTCTTCTTATTCATACAGTTGTCATTTATGAAAATGTGGGACATTTCCAGGAATAAACGTTTGCTTGGGTGCTTTTCTTTATCAAGAACTTTGATACTTGTGTAGTTCATGTATTGACATGAGGTGCCAGAGCACATCTATCGAGATGAAGCCGATTAAAATAAACTTGGTGAAGCAGATGAAAACAAGGGTAATTAGCATCTCTGATAATACTTTCCATACTTCAGATTTACGGAAGCTATCAAAACTGTTCATCAACAATGGTTAACCGAAGTGTTTGATTAACAGGATCTTGTTCAGCTCTCCTTCCAGTATTTTGGCAAATACTAACAATCCAAATATTATTCTCACAACTCCTAATAACAGAACTGATATAACTCCCAACAACAACATCAATTCCAATAATAATATAACCGCCATCCCAAATTGCAGATCTGGTTTTGCTGTCCTACCCTAACTGTAGAATTGCTTGCAAATCCGTCCTCACTATAAACTGTATTTTTTCAAAGATGAAAGACAGAGTCCCGTTGCTTGGCTCATCAATGCAATTTACTCTAACAATTGCAATAATTGCAACCAAATATACATAGGTCAGACTTCCAGATCTCTAAAAGGAAGGATTTCATCATCACACAAAAGTGATTCTAGGCTTCATCCCGAGAGATGTGCTCTGGCATCTCATGTCAATACAACAGGGCACTCTATGAACTACACAAGTGTCAAAGTTCTTGATAAAGAAAAACACCTATCCAAACGTTTATTCCTGGAAATTTCCCACATTTTCATGAATGACAACTGTGTGAATAAGAAGACAGACGTTAAGCATTTACTCATATTTGCTTAACTGCGAAAAGTTGGAGGACTTACACATCTCTCCAAATGTTGACTTTTCACAATCATAAATGGAATGTGTTTTTTTGGTCTATTCCACCCTTTCCCTCCAAAATTCCATTCCATTCAAATTTTGAATAATTATTTTTCTCATAATAAAATAATAATTGTTTAATTCAATTGTCCATCTCATCAACAATATAGTTTGTTCAACTGCCTCTGGTCTGTTGACAAGTTCTTATTTAACATATCTTGATAAATCACACCATCTGAAGTTAGTTAGCAACATAGCACACATTTTAAAAAAAATTTCGTTCCATCCATCGACGCTAATACCACCAACCTTCTGACATCTGTCATATGTTTCATCCTACTTATGATCCTGTGGCACACCATTTTGTGCAGCATCAGGTGGTTCACGATGTAATTTTAACTTTCGTTCTAAATATTTTTTAATACGTTTTAATGTATTTCTGACATACAGCTGTGTGTATTTTATATTAATTTTAACGAATGTACCATGTATCCAGGTTTTACCAGGCTACTAAATTTTTCCCTCAACCTAACCTTTAATAACATTTAGCCACAATCTCACATACTAATGTAAGTAATTTAAAATAATTTTGCACAATATTTGCTATTTCTTTTCAATGTTATTGCAGCTCCTGGTGAAGATGGCAAAGTCCATTGAAAGCTAGATGCTAATAAAGTATAGAGTCCTCATTGCTTGAATTTTGTTGAAGGACCCAACTAAAGGCGGAAGCTTTATTTTTCACCTATATATATAGAGGGTGGCCCATCCCTGTGTGGACGGAATATTACTCATAAACAAATACATTTTGGCAAAATCTATGTATGGCATGTTATACATGACATTTTAGAGCACATTTCTAAAATATTGGCAATTATACAGGGTGTCCCAATTTATACCTACATATCAAATTTATGATTTTTCAAATGGAATGCTTCAAATTTTATTACATATTTGGATAAACCAATTCAAAAGGAGAAGATTGATATAACATATTATGGGGTTTTGGTAATTAGCTACTGAGATGTAAGGTGTTGTGTCCTGAAAAACCGTCCACTTCAGGAACCTCTCAATCCGCCATATTGAAATTTGGGGTGCTGAATTTTGTATTAAAAAAAACTTACACACCTCAGTTTTTACCTTATTTTTTACTTTTTCGAATATTCATTTTTGCTCATAGAGGGTGGCCCAAAAAGGGGGGTTATGCTTTTTCTCAAAAATTTCATATGCATCACCCTGTATATTTGTGCAAGTTTGGATTCAATTTTCTATAAGCTTTTTTTTGTATAAGGTTTGATTCAGATAAAATCACTAGATTTTGAATTATTAAGCTTTTAATAGAACAACACACCAAAATTAAGGGAAAAAATCACATCATCCATGGAAACAAAAGGCAAACAGTGGGCTAGTCCCATATTGCCACTAAGAGTACAGATTTGACGTAAAAACTAATAACAATCAGAACAGTATGAGTCAGCTTCAAGCGAAAAACAATTATAACAACAGCATAAACAAACAACTATCACTACTCAAGACCTAATATACAAAAACTGCTCGAAAATATCTCCACCATGTTGAATATACAGCCGTAGTCTTTGGATAAATGACCGTTGCACATCCCTCACCATGTGTTCCCTTATGTTCAGAAAAGCAACCTTAATCCTTTCCTTCATATTTTCCGGGGTAGATGGTGGATATCTATAAACAGCTTGCTTAACGTAGCCCCATAGAAAGAAGTCCATCGGTATCATATCTGGTGATCTAGGAGGTCAAGATATAGGCCCATCACGACCGATCCAACGATTGTTACTCCAGGTGTCCAAATAGTTACGCACACGATTATGGTGATGCACAGGTGCGCCCTCAGGTTGGAAATATATGCATCCGAATTTGCAGGTTGACATCCTCCAATAGCAAAGGCAAATTCTCGATCAAGAAATCCAAGTATTCTGTACCTGTTAATGTGTTGTCGAAAAAGAAAGGCCCGATAACTTGTCTGCCAATAACTCCTCCCCAAACATTCAAGCTCCATTTATTTTGGAAATCTATTTGCCTAACCCCTAAGGGTATTCTATTGCATAATTGTGCATGTTATGCCTGCTGACCACACCTATCCTGTTAAAAGTTGCCTCATCGCTAAGAAGAAGCTTATCCAGGAAAGTAGTGTCTTCACTCACTTTATTTAGCATTATTCTACTATACTCCATTCGAGCTGCGAAATCCTGAGGACGAAGGCCTTGATGCAAGCATAGGTGATATGGATGGTACCTATGCTTGTGAATAATCCTTTGGACAGAAGTTCTGCATATATCAGTTTCTGCTCCAATTTACCGTGCACTTAAATGGGGATTTTCTTGCAACTTTAATAGAACCTCCAACTGATTCGCCTCATTCGTGACAATTGGATTATTTATACATTTTTTACTATATTCCACTGCTCCACTTGATTCAAAACGTTCTCGTAGTGTGAAAATGTGTCCGGCCTTGGATGTCGCATATTAGGGTACCGTTGCTTGTAAATGCGAGATGCTAGGAAACTATTTCTTTGGGCTCTTTTAATAATAATGCTCACAAAGCTAATTTTGACAGATTGTAACTAATCAAAACTTTATTTGTATCCTAGGATGATGCGATATTTTAGGGAATTAAGCCGTTCCATAAAAGACGTGCTAATAACCGAAAGAATAGCCGTAAAAACCCTTATGTGTCTAGTATCAAAAAAAGCTTATAAAGATTGAATCCAAACTTGCACAAATATATAGGGTAATGCATTTGAGATTATTGAGAGAAACTACAATTTGCGTTTTTGTCCACCCTGTATGAGCAAAAATTAAAATTCGAAAAAGTAACAAATAAGATAAAAGCTGAGGTATGTAAGTTTGTTTTGGTACAAAATTCAGCACTCCAAATTTCAAAATGGCGGTCTGAGGGGTTGCCGAAGTGGGGGTTTTTTCTAGACAAAACACCTTATATCTCAGTAGCTAATTACCAAAACCCCATAGTATGTCATATCAATTTTATTCTTTTGAATTGGTTTATCCAAATATGCAATAAAATTTGAGGCATTCCATTTGAAAAATCACAACTTTGATATGTAGGTCGAAATTGGGACACGCTGTATACTGGCCAATACTTTCGAAATGTTCCCTCAAATGTCATGTATAACATCCCATAAATAGATTTTCCCAGAATGTTTATGAGTAATATTCCGTCCACACATGGATGGGCCACCCTGTATATATATATATACCTATATATTGCGTCTACTATTTTGTATGTGCTATCGCAGAAAATCAAGGTGTCTTGATAATGCACTGTAGACCATCAGCAGTAGATACCAAGCAATGGTTAGGCATAACATTTAATAGGTTAGTATATTCTAAAGACATGATGCAGGACCGAGGCTTTCTTAATTGCTAAATTCCTACTGATGTATATAGATTGTGAGAGTTGAGCCAAACTTGTGATAATACGAAATATGTCATCTTTGGCTTTATCCTCCTGACGCCGTCTTTGTATACTCAAAATAGATTCTAATAGCGCCTTTCTAGATACTATTTCGACGGAGATGATCATTATTTTCTACTTGTAGGATGACACAGCAAGACGTAGCGTACATAACAGAGTTTCTCCAAAATTTCGACAGAGTTGGTGGCAAAGACGGTGGCGGCTTCGTAATGGAACAACTAGGACAATACTTGGCAGACGAACCGTTATCAGCAGAACCAACCAATGAAGATCCAGACAGCTGGGAGGCCTTCCTTGAAGAGAATGCTTGTCTCGAGAGTCATTCTGCTATATTGAAAAGAGCTGCAGGTACTTCTCTGGTACAACAGTTCAAGGTATGACATTTTTCCTCAAAATTGCTTTTGCCTTTAAATTATAGAATAAAACCTAAAGTGTTCCATTTATTAAGATGTAATTTACTGCAGTTGTCTTTTTAGGCGAAAGTTCGAAATACCCGAGTAATATACATGATTATAGGGAAAGCCGTGCAGAATATTTTAGGATAGGAAATTGTTGACAAACATCAAAAGATAGGTTTCAAATACCCCCTGATCATGTTATTGCGAGTCTAGATGTAGTGTCATTGTTCAGCAATGTGTATTTAGAAGCTTGCACCAGATCCATCAACAAATATTGGGATCTAATTTGCCAACACAGCAACCTAACTCTGGATTCCTTCATCAATATCGTAGAGTACCTTTTCCAGAACAACTATTTTACCTTTAATAACAAAGTGTTTTCACAAACACATGGCTGCCCCATGGGCTCTGTTTTATCTCCAATTTTGGCAGAATATGTAATGGATGACCTGCTTGATGTTGTTATTCAAGTATTGCCATACAATCTAATTTTCATAAAAGAGTATGTGGACGATATAATCGTTTGTCTTCCTTATGATAGGGTTGATGATATTGTTGAGGTTTTTAACAGTTATGATCCCTACATCCAGTTCACCATCGAAAAAGAAGATGACAATCAATCTGTTCCCTTTATTGGATTCAAGATTGATTCGTACCAATGACTATATTACTGGTAGACTGGTACAGGAAACCAATTTCTTCCGGAAGGTTCCTGAACTTCAGGTCTTACCATGAACTTAAAATAGAAATAAACCTGGTGAAACAAATGAAGAACAGGGTTATAAAAATCTCTGACAGTACTTTCCACATTTCCAATTTAAGGAAGCTTTCAGTCTTATTTATCAACAATGGTTATCGTAAGTATTTGGTTATCAGAATCTTGTTCAGCTCTCCTCCGAATATTTTGCCAATGACTAATAACAATAGTGAAAACGACAACACTGGTCAGTCCAACCAGATACCCATTAATTCTTCAACTAATGAGAACAACAGCACTACAGTGGTTGCTCCTATTTGCAGAGTTAATTATGTTGTTTTGCCATACATCAAAGAACTAACACCAAAATTGATCAGGCTGTATAATTCCTTTAATTGTCGTTTTGCTTGTAAATCAGTGCTCACAGTCAACAGTTTGTTGTCCAAAATGAAGGATAAAGTTCAGTTGCTTGATTCAACCAATACTGTCTATCGTATTAATTGCAACAACTGTAATTTAGTTTATATAGGCCAAACTTCTAGGTCGCTGAAAGGCAGGATAACTTCACACAAAAGTGACGCCAGATTACATCCAGAGAGATGTGCTTTGGCATCGCATATTAACAACACAGGTCACTCTATGAGTTATGGCAGTATTGAGGTTCTTGATAAAGAAAAAAGACTCTCAAAACGTTTAATTTAGAAATGTCCCATATTTTCATGCCAGATCATTACACGAATAAAAAGGCTGATTTTAAGCAGCTCAGTGTCATTTATTCCTACCTGTTGAATTGCGAAAAGCTAGAACGGCTACATATCCAAATTGAACCAACATCTTCACAAAATTAGAATACATTTTCTCACTCACATTTTTAATATAAACTCACATAACCCATCTTTTCAAGGTTGTATCAATATCACACATTCATACACTCATATGAACTACACACTTTTTTTCCAAAACAAGTTAATTCAGCATTTTAGTAATTTTGGGTGGAGGTTTACCGAGCGCCCCTCGTATACTTCATACCCAAAGCTGGACAGGGAGGTTTACAGTTCCACGGTCCGTCGCGTCAATCACTTCGACGTCGACGCTTTATCTTTCCGTGCCGTCCGCCTCTCCACGTGTAGTGGAAGTATAAGGTTTGAGACTGCATTCCGATTGTTTCAACAAAATGTCGTCTCACGTGTAATATTTTTAACTTGTTCGGGTGGATTGATATTTTTAACATTTAACGAAGGTATCTGTCGTTTTTCAACAAGCCCCGTCCTTTTGTTTTTATACTGATTATAAGTTCGATCTTCTCTACGTTCGTTTTGAAACACCTTATGGCTGCAACCTCACCGACGAGTAAGTTGTCTCACAATTTAAATCTGTCCTGTTTTCTTTGCTAGCATCACAATTGTGTTTTCAGGATCCTGATGAAGGCTCCATAGAGAATGCCGGAAGCTTGATTTTATCGTCAAAAGAGTCAACTTAAGCCTAAAAGATTTGCCAACTTTCCAATTAACAATTAATTGTATTTTGTACCCAACTGGTCGTTGGCTTTGGCAATGACTACTGCTCATATATATATATATATATATAATAAAAAGTAGGAAAATAATGGGCAAAACCCGCAAAAAGGAGGATTCGAGCAGAAAATAGGATAGGTAACCCGAGCGATACGTATTTCTGCTGGTTGGCTTCATCAGGCCCGAAATGAACGCACATATGAAACTACAAAAGTAGATACACATGCCCACGCATCCGGATACGGGTGTTACATGAGGAAACGAAGATGGAGAGGGAAAAAAACCGCCACACGAAGTCCACAACAAGAGCCAACCTACACATTGTGGTTTAAAATGGCTAGAAGACCTCGAATTTTCAAGGAGACATGTAACCACAACCACGCGGCCGTTATAGCCACTTGCTGTGGTACTTCAAGCCCAAGGTATCTACAAAGAGAAATTTTTTTTCCTCTCCATCTTCGTTTCCTCAGGCTACTCCCGTATCCGGATGCGTGGGCATGTGTATCTACTTTTGTAGTTTTATATGTGCATTCATTTCGGGCCTCCTTTTTGCTGGTTTTGCCCATTATTTTCCTACTTTTTGTTATATACCTTTCTCCGCATGATCATCTTCTCTCTCTCTCTCTCTCTATATATATATATATAGAGAGAGAGAGATATATTATATATATATATAATATATACTCGAGGAGGTCGTAACATACATTTATCGAGTATTTCCAAGATCAAGCATGCTTATATTTAAAAAAGTGCCTCAAGAATTATTCTGCATATGGCACAAATAGATTCATTATACGGATTTTTTCTTATATTCAAACTAATTTTTCTCAAAAAAAAAATGTGTAAAATCAGGTATTTTAACTAAAAAGCCCGTAATACTTTTTTATGTAGGGGCTTTTTTCCCTTTCCGGGTGCCGTCCGACAAAAGTACCCGATGTCACTGCAGCCTCTAGGGCTTATCGTGCCTTGCTCCTCGAGTTTACAGTACCCAATCCAGCAGTCTAGTGTGCTGAACCAGTTGGTATAGTTTTTCTGCCGGTAATGTTCCAAACTCCCTCGGTTCAAGTTTTGGTTTCACGAAGAGTTGATGTCTTTTGCGATTCAGCGCCTCGGACTCATCTAAGACATGTAGGGCTGTCTTGTTTGACAGTCATTCCTACAATAAATGTAGGACGCTTTTATGGTCTCCTTGATTTTCATGATTTCATTTATCCTTCAGAAAGGCTGAAATATCATTTTGATCGTTGGAATTATTTCTAGATTTCTACTGTTCCGTGTCACCTTGATATTATGAGGTAATACGTTGAATTGAAATTATAAGATATATTAGGTTGATAAAACAGATGGTAAAAATCAAAAGCCAGAACAATTTAATGCATATCAATATTTGCACTGCCAAGAAGCTTTTAACCAAGCTGCTCTTGGTGAAGGAAAGTTGCAAGATCAAACATTGCGTATTATATCTACATACTTGTTACATTCTTTTTCACAGGATATTGATTCTCATAGCCTTTATATGAGATCTTACTTTCCACATGGATAGGCCCTCATTAACTCATTTACTACCAGGTTCCACAGTAATGGGGCAGTACACCCCCCTATGGATACCCTCGGGTTACTTGAGTGGTATATATCAATCTTCCTCTTAGCATGCAGTCTATCCAATTCTCCTCGTTGCTGTGGAGATTGAGTCCAGGGACGTATTATCAAAAGCGCCCTGTGGTCTAGGAAAGTGCACTTCCTTGGCTTCTAGCGCATATTCTGCTGTCTATACCAGCTGATGTAGCGCCGTTTCTGTCGATTTGCCTGCTGTATAGTCAATGGTCCGAATGCAGGGGGCTGGTTACCAGAGAATTATCCCGTTTCAGATCAGACATCAGACTTATATGTCTTAGTGATTTTGCGTCTCCCTTTCTTGTTTTCCCTGGCTTAGGTACAAAAACCACTCTGACGAAAAAACCTATAAAATGTCAAAAAAACCTATAAAATGTCATCTTGCAGACTAGATAGTTTTTAGCGTGCAAACATCATTCCACGTTTGCTCACTTGGATCGTTGTGAGCGTCCAGCTACGGAGAAATTGCTCAACTACACACATTGTTAGTTTCATATGTTTTTTGAAGCCGAGTAGTCTATAGTTTTCATCTCTGAGAAGAAAGTTGGTTGAATAGCAAGATCGCATCTAGATGATTGTGTGTATTGGTCTGCATTTGTATAAAATCAGTGATATTTGCTGTGTGGGAAAATCATTACCGACTATGCTGCCAATGAAGTATATCTATTAGCTGTGCCTGACGGGTTATTTATATTGTAGTGTTTTTCTGGGTTCTTTTGGGTGTGGATTAAAACACTCGATTCCACAAAAAGAAATGCACAAACACAACCCAACTAACTTTAACTAGATAGAACATTTATGTATACCACTATTTATGTCTGACTACTTATTTACGAATTATTATGTCGCGCCATTCACTCAACTCTGCTTCCATCTCCCGGCCATCGGCTTATATATTCCACATCGCAGGTACTCGTTAATTCGAGAAGGTTCCGGTACACCACATAGTGGCAGACCTCAGTCTAGAACCTTCGGGGCCAGTCTTCGATCTCGAAGGAGAGTGCCTAGCGCGGTTCTCAACAGATGGCGCTAGAAGTACCATTCATTCTTGTTTCAATACGTTGTACTTTCTGACAGGTTATGTTCAAAGCTATAAATTACGATTTTTACATTTTTTGTGTTTTCAAAAACTTTGAGGAGAATTACGGGAAATCTCCACCGCGCCCGCGTTGTGTGTAATTACTGTTAGCATGTGTATGACTGAATTCGACAGTGTACAGAGAATATAATTATTTCTGATCTCTCTCATTTTTGAAATTCAGCAAATTTTCATATGTAATTTCCTCAATGGATACGAAAAAGTGGATGCGCAACTAATTTCTAGTAAGTGTATTTGTGGTAAGAATCCAATGGAATTATCATCAACACATATTATTAGCACCCAAATCCTAACTTTGCTCCTATGCACTGCCATTACCTTCAGTAATGCCACCTCTGAAGCAGATTTTACATGACATCAGAGCCAAACATTGATAACCGAAGCCTCATGATGTTTAGGCAACACGTACAACTACAAACGAGTCCATCAACTAGCGCCAAGTTAAGATCTTGTAGAAAAACCTACGTCATAAAAAACCAATATATGTAAAAAAATCGACACAATGTCACTTTTCAAGATACGTAATACCTGTGCAGCTCCCTCCTGGCTGGGTAGATATCATCTGGTCCTGGAGACTTGTATTCCTCAAATGTCCTGACCGACTATTTGTTTTTTCAAAATCAACTACGGATCTTGCAACCTGTCAGTTATTTCTAGAGGCTCTCCTTGAAGGATCCAATGCCTCCACCTGGTAGCCTCCTGGTTTCAGCTCCAGGATTTTCGATTCTGGGAAGTGTACCTTTAGAAGCTTTCTGGTAGTATCTTCTCTCGTGAGAATATTTTGGAGCCTGGCCTATTCAGAGGTGTGTTCTATATCCTCGCAGAACCTTCTGCATGATTCTCTTTTGGACTTTAGAGCCTTGTTGTAACTGGTTAGGCCCTTTCGGTAATCATGCCGTCGAGTTCTTTATGACATGTTGAACTTGCGCCTCGCCCTACTCCTCAGATTTTCAAGGTCGTCAGACCGCCAGGGCACGTTCCTGTTGGTACCCTTGCTTATCAGGCGGATATGATAGCACCCTGCAGTTGAACCTCTGCCAATTAAAGTTCGGTCGTATCGTTCAAGGAATCCGTAGTCCGGTTCAGATGTTGGTCTAGACACGCTCTGTACCCTTCTCAATCTGTTCTGCTAGGACTACGGTACGTTACTTTGATAGATTCTAGGTCCCCTATGCTAATTTTATATGTCTGTGATCCGAACATGACACCGCATCAGACACGTTCCAGTTTATAACTTTCTCGCGAATAAAAGATGTCGCAATAGTTATATCGATTACCTCCTCTCGTTGGGAGTTTAATTCTCATATTTAATATTTCTAAATGTTTTTCCTCGACCAATTGGAGGAGTGGCTTACCTCTGTAATGCCTGGGTCGTGGGCTGTAGAAAAACACGATTCTCCGAATACGCTTTAGTCAAACAAACGGTAAAATCCCGAAATAAAAATTTACAGATTAGAGTGACGCGATTCGAATGGACGTCAGCGGTCAACTGACTGCGTTCTTCTTTTTTTAATATCAACATACGTTTCCAACCTCATGATGTCTATCTAAGGGTTACGCACATCACACTATTCGACTTAAGGCTACGGACACCCGCGCACTACACCTCTGTAGATGGTGTTGGAACTTTGCCAGGTCAAGTGGTCCGCATTTGCATCGCAGTCAATGATCAGTTTAGATCCTTTGCCTCTGCAGCATCTTACTAGCTCTTCCACTTCCCTCGTTGGTGGTGTATCTGGACTATCGAATGGAAGGTACGCCGTTCCAAGTATTAACGACCTCGGCGAGTTTCCATTCCCAGATTGAATCCTTACTGCGACAAGATCCCTTGATATGAAGTTCATCAGTAGCAGTATTTTTAAGCCTACTATAGATTAGTTCTTCTCCTGCCACCCAAAGTCCATAACCCTGTTCCCCTCATCGCAGCAGTGAGATCTGCCGAGGCAGCCTTAGTGTGCTGGGGTCCGCCTTAAGGACCCTGATCCTCTTCATTGAGCTCCCTCAGCATCCTGAAGATTACCCTGCCGAACCTGTGAAGGTCCCTGGACTCAACCGCAGTTAAATCCGCACCCTTACACAGTTGCCTCAGAGCCTCCCGAAGCCAGGCCTTAGTAGGTTCATTAGCGCAAGTCATCAGAGAACCCCTCCGCCAAAAGTGTACTTGAGGAATTGTAGAGGACGAGTTCCCGTACTCTCCTCATCCTGTAGCCTGACCAACCCTCTTATGACCCATCCGCTTGCCTCTAGTCAAGGGTTATGTCCGGGCGACGTCAGTCAATTGCCACCAACCGGTCCGAAGCTGTCTCACTTATGACATGGCAGGCCCTTTGTTCTGCCTTGGTCTTTTAGTATTTTTTTGGGTCTTTGAGTCTTCTCGAGGCCTTTTACCCCTTGACTGACTCTTACCCTCTGCCTTAACTTCCTTTGGCACTGTTTGTTCTCTAGGAAGTTTGCCCAGAGGTCCTTTACTCCCTTGGCTTTCTTCTTTTTATAGCGAGGGTCCTTCTTGTATGGATTTTGGTCCTTCCAAGTCCTCTCTTTCATTTTCCTAGCTTTCAAGATCTTCCTCCTCTCGGCTCCTGAAGACATCTGCCATTCTCCTTTCTTCAGCTCATCCCACTGACCCCTGCAGAGGGATGCAGCAGTCCCTTTCCTCCCACCAGACCATCACTGTCGGGTCCTGAATCAACTTTCTCAAAAATATCTTCCTTAAAAGTTACCATCGAAGAGTTCGGGTCCCTCTCCGACTCCCTTGTATCTTCTTCTTCTGTTTGTTCTTCCCCAAAGTCTGTCCTCCCAGTGACCCATTAGGAGGATAAGGGTAATTCCGACTGGGTCACCCATGGTAGCAGAAGGCTCGGTTCAAGACACCGTTTTCCCCGGTGTAATTCAGCCCTCATCCCGGCATGGGTATCATGTAAAAAACCTATTAACGTCAAAAAAACCTATAAGATGTCATCTTGCCAAACTAGGTAGTTTTTAGGGCGCAAACAGTCATTCCACGTTTGTTCACACGCATTATTGGTTGCATATGTTTTGTGAGACCAAATGGTCCTTGTCTGTAGTTTTTATCTCTGAGAGAAAGTTGGTTGAATAGCAAGATCGCATCTGGATGATTATGTGTATTGGTCTGCATGTGTATAAAATCAGTGATATTTGCTGTGTGAGAGAATCATTACTGAATATGCTGCCAATGAAGTATATATACAGGGTGACTTTGAAGTTGAGTCATTAATTTTCAGATAATGATTGTAGAAGGAAGATAAACCAAAATATGTGGTAAAAATAAAAAAAAAATTAAAAAAAAATGTTACCTTGTTTTATAAAGTATCCTCCCGACAAGTATTTCAGTGCGGACCTGTATTTGATCGTGCGGTCTTGGAGCGCCGGCATGCCGGTCATCTGTGAGGTATTAAGTCACCTGATTCACGAGCCCTTGTACTACATTAACAAGTTTACGAGGGGTTGGTTGCACTCGATTGGGAAACCGATCCGCATAAATCCGTGAATGCCGCATGTCCACAAGTTCAGCATTTTCGTAAACATGTGCCATTTTTGATTCGTTTGAGCCACGCAACAGACACCACTATTCACTCACGCGTTACCGACTGACACTGACTGTATACAAATAATTGTAAAAACATCGTTCCAAATTCTTTCGCTTTTTATTTCCGATGCGATGAACCGATAAGGCGGATTATATCCGTTGTCGCCAAACACGAGCACATAATATTATTATTGAGAAGGGCGGTACTCAAACTTCCAAAGGGCTATAACTTTGTTACTTTAATTTTACAGAAAATGGTACAGGAAAAAAAATTTTTTTTTTTTGATCAGATCTACTCACTGTTAAAATAAATGACTCAACATTCGAAGTCACCCTGTATATATATATATATGGGTGTGCCCGACGGCTTATTTTTTTGTTTGTGATTTCTGGAGAGAGGTTATGTTCAAGGTTATAACTTACTGAAAACTGAGGCGAATTACGGGAATCATCACTGCGCCCGCGTTGTCTGTAATTACTGTTAGCATGTATATGGCTTGAATTCGACAGTGTACAGTGAATTTACTTATTTCTTATCTCTCTCCTTTTGGAAATTCCACGCAATTATCTATATATCTTATATATATATAATTTCCAGAATGGATAAGAAATAGTGGATGCACACCTAATTTCTAGCTTTAATCCCAATTAAGGTATTTGAGACAAGAACCCAATGTAATTATCATCAACACATACAAAATCAGCTTAGACCTACAGTAATGCCATCTCAGAAGCAGATTTTACATCACATCAGAGCCAGAGATGATAACAAGCCTTATGACGTTTAGGCAACACCTACAACTAAGTGCTAAGTTCACATCTTGTAGAAAAACCTACATAATGGCAAAAAACAGCATAATGTCAAAAGAAAATTGGCATAATGTCACTTTTCAAATATGTGATTATCCGTGCGGGTCGCATAACACCTTGGCTTGTAGGGGTCTTCAGTTCGCTTCGGATATTCAGTACGTAGTTCCCAAGAAGTGATTCTCGAGAACTGACACTGATACTGGTAATGCTGTTGTCCATCACCAGAGAGTCATCCAAGACTATAGCCTGATCCATCAGAATTAGCGCGACACGGTCACTGCGTGAAAGGAGCAAATGATTGCACGTTGACGGAGGAATGGCCAGAGGTTTATCATCATCTGATCATCCCCTCTCCCATCCCGCACGGTCTGCAAGTCGTAAAACTTTCCTGAGGATAGAATAGCCTCCAGATATTGGTTTTTGATATCGATCTGATGGCCCCACTCAGCCGCTTGACCCCTGCTTTAGGGGTTAAAATATTCCAGTTTTTACATTACTGATGTGGTTAGAGCAGCAACCCTTTGTTTGTATTAATTATGCTGTTAGTACTTTCATGAACACAATTTTGAGTCGATACATTATGAACTCGGGAGATATTATTTCCCTCTTGATTTTGAAATAATCTCTTTTGTCTCGTTGGGGGGACATTTTATGTTTCGTGTTCGTTTGGATGTACAAAAATAAGCCCATCGAACTTGCACATACCTCCTTCATCTTCTGCCCTCCAAGTATACCGAATTGCAAACGTCGCATTAGCGCCTAAGGTAGTGGCGAAATAAGCATTTAGGTAGTGGCGAAATGATATGGACTGTAGAAGAGTAGCGTCACTCCATCGTTAAAAACAGTTTTGGCGAGGTGTCTGAAATTACATTGTGGTATCCAAAATCCTAGGATCGCAGAACACTGTATTGTTTTACGTGTCGCGAAACTAGCAGGAACTGGGGTGCTAATATTTCGATGCTCCGCTAATGATGTAAAGGCGACTATTGTTGCTCTAACATATTTGGAATTTGAGACATCGTCGCTTAGTTGTAAACACCACGAAACGCAAAAAAATTACTTATGTATTTGCTTGAAAGTAGGCACTATTAGCTTATGAGTTTCATTTGCACCTAGAAAAACATAGAGGATTATAAGATCATTCGGCAGCCACTTCCAAAGCCTCACCGTTTTTTTTTGCTCTCCTAAAAAGTTTTTAGTTTAAGTTTACACCGTACTGGAACTCTTTTTATTGAACATCTAAATTTTTGTGATTCATGGGTGGGGTGGGTAGTACTAAAAAGAAGAAAATACGATACATATTTGTTATTTAGTTTTACATTGTATGTCAATGAGTAATGGCAAACATTTCCAAAGTAGATTGTTTCAAGTAAGAAAATAGATGCCATGTTCTATTTCTTTATTTCATTTTTACTCTTTAGTCTACATTATTCATGTTCATTGAAAAATAAAAACGAACATTTAAAAAACAAAGTGATTGTTTTCATCTACACTGAAAAAGCTTTTAGGATAAGCACACAGTTTGAAGAATCTGCTTTTTTTCTAGTTACTAAGTTTAGCGCCCTTACACTCATTTTCAAACTTGTGACCGAACTAATCCATTCCAGCCTCTGTTAGTATCAGTATAGCAGTTACTTATATTGCACAATGTCAAGGAAATCAGAACGGCAGGTAGGTTATCGCCAATGGTTGAACGCTAAAACACTATTTTTCAAGCCTATTTTCCAGAAAATGCATTTATCATATATCATTTAGAGAGAAAAAATAATATGGATTACCCTGTATAAACACAATACTCTAGACATGTCAAACTACGCATTGAAATCAATAAAATTAAAAGTAGGGAACCCATTAAGATGAACCATCCGCCTGTAACCCTTCTTCCCTTTATTTGGATATCTTGGTAGTCTCCAGCAGTAAATCATAAAAAAATCCTATTGTATACCGGCATGTGTGTTGGTGTATCTATTCAGTTGAAAGGTGTATGTAAAGCTGGACTACACGCTAATGCGAAGTGTTTCTGCCTCTGATTACTCATTGCTGACCGTCTGTTTAAAAAACTAACTGGTCAGATTCCCAAATAGAGATTGAGAGATGAATTTTTCTATGGTAGGTCAAATATTTAGTATTCAATAGATAAGCCAAAAAGGTAGGTTGCGCAAACAATAAATTATAATCCATCAGTTCATTGTTAGAATAAGGTAGTGAGTGGTTCAAAAATTCAAATGATTATGGAGTATATATATACAGGGTGGCCAAACACGTGACGTCATAAAAAAAAAATTAGATTCCCCACATCGAGAGGAACCCAAATCACCCCCATATATGGTCCGATTTGTTTAGTTTAGGAGTTATGATTTTTTTTCGGATTTTTCGAGAATTTTTGAGTTCTGTGTTTATTTTTACCATAACTTCGTTAATAATTGTGATAAATGCCTGCTTTTTTCACGATTATGTAGCTAAGACCTAAGGCTTAACTATCATATAATCATTCAAGTCATGTAACTAATACTACTTTTTAATTTTTTTCAAAATCTTCGAACATAACAAAAAAGTAAAAAAGTTCAACAACTTTGAACGTTTATAAAAAATTGAAAAAACATGTTCTTACTATTCGTAAGTATCTTAAAAACTTCCTTACGGTATCAGCTATTTACCGTAAAAATTTCATCAACCTAGCTTTACTACATGCTACCGTAATTGTGGCTCAAATAGAACCGAACCCAAAATTGGATAACCCTCTGCTCAATAGAATTGTTAGTTTCGGAAAAAAAATTTGCAAAAACCACAAAAACACGTTTGATTTTTACTGAACAGCAGATTATTATTCATTTATGTTATTTACAAGAGGTTTTCAAAATGTCTGCCTCTAACAGAAATGCACAGTGTACACCTACGTATGAAATTTTGTTTTAAATCTCTAAATGTGTGTTGTTTTTCAACACATGTGTCGCTTCTTGAATTTTGTTCCTCAATGAATTTTCATTTGCACATTCTTGGGCGAATGTTATGTCTTTAAAATATCCCCAAACAAAAAAATCAATGGGGTTGAGGTCAGGGGAGCGTGGAGGCCATCGTATCGGTCCGTTTCGTCCGATCCATCTGTCTGGGAACCTTTCGTTTAAGTAGTTTCGCACGATCGTTGCGTTGTGGCATGGTGCACCATCATTCTGGAACACCATGTTCCGTCTGGCTTCCAGGCTTGAATCTTCCAGCAATAATGGTAGGCTATTTTCAAGGAAGCTTTTGTAGGCTACCGAATCCAACCTTGACGGCAGTTCAAATGGACCGATAAATTCCATATTGAATATTCCTGACCACATGTTCACACTAAAACGGTGTTGAAATGTCGACGGCCTTGAGTGGTGGGGGTTTTCAACAGCCCAAGTATGTAAATTATGGATATTGAATATCCCTGTTCTTTCAAAACGTGACTCGTCAGTCCATAAAATTTTATCAAAAAAATCGGGATCCTCTCGTTGTCTTCGCAGCATTGTCTCGCAGAAATCCACTCTTAACTGGTAATCTGAAGGCATCAACGCTTGAACTCTTTGAACATGATAGGCATGATAACCTTCTTCATGAAGAATATTTTGTATCGTATTCGTAAGGTTTTGTGCCATAGATCTCGTACTCGTTGAGGGATTCCGGCTAATTTCTTCAAGTACTACTTCTCTGCGATCCGGATCAGCTGTAGGATATCCTTCATTGCTTCCTCGTCCTGGAATGCGGCCTGCCATGAAAGTGTTATGTGTGTTAATAAAAACACGGTGGTCTGGGTAATGCTCAGGTTGTGGTCCGCCTCGGCGAGTTGTTCCCGGTACAGCTGAGCATTACCCAGACCACCGTGTTTTTATTAACACACATAACACTTTCATGGCAGGCCGCATTCCAGGACGAGGAAGCAATGAAGGATATCCTACAGCTGATCCGGATCGCAGAGAAGTAGTACTTGAAGAAATTAGCCGGAATCCCTCAACGAGTACGAGATCTATGGCACAAAACCTTAGAATACCACGAACATCGATACAAAATATTCTTCATGAAGAAGGTTATCATGCCTATCATGTTCAAAGAGTTCAAGCGTTGATGCCTTCAGATTACCAGTTAAGAGTGGATTTCTGCGAGACAATGCTGCGAAGACAACGAGAGGATCCCGATTTTTTTGATAAAATTTTATGGACTGACGAGTCACGTTTTGAAAGAACAGGGATATTCAATATCCATAATTTACATACTTGGGCTGTTGAAAACCCCCACCACTCAAGGCCGTCGACATTTCAACACCGTTTTAGTGTGAACATGTGGTCAGGAATATTCAATATGGAATTTATCGGTCCATTTGAACTGCCGTCAAGGTTGGATTCGGTAGCCTACAAAAGCTTCCTTGAAAATAGCCTACCATTATTGCTGGAAGATTCAAGCCTGGAAGCCAGACGGAACATGGTGTTCCAGAATGATGGTGCACCATGCCACAACGCAACGATCGTGCGAAACTACTTAAACGAAAGGTTCCCAGACAGATGGATCGGACGGACGAAACGGACCGATACGATGGCCTCCACGCTCCCCTGACCTCAACCCCATTGATTTTTTTGTTTGGGGATATTTTAAAGACATAACATTCGCCCAAGAATGTGCAAATGAAAATTCATTGAGGAACAAAATTCAAGAAGCGACACATGTGTTGAAAAACAACACACAAGCATTTAGAGATTTAAAACAAAATTTCATACGTAGGTGTACACTGTGCATTTCTGTTAGAGGCAGACATTTTGAAAACCTCTTGTAAATAACATAAATGAATAATAATCTGCTGTTCAGTAAAAATCAAACGTGTTTTTGTGGTTTTTGCAAATTTTTTTTCCGAAACTAACAATTTCTATTGAGCAGAGGGTTATCCAATTTTGGGTTCGGTTCTATTTGAGCCACAATTACGGTAGCATGTAGTAAAGCTAGGTTGATGAAATTTTTACGGTAAATAGCTGATACCGTAAGGAAGAAGTTTTTAAGATACTTACGAATAGTAAGAACATGTTTTTTCAATTTTTTATAAACGTTCAAAGTTGTTGCACTTTTTTTTTTTGTTATGTTCGAAGATTTTGAAAAAAATTAAAAAGTAGTATTAGTTACATGACTTGAATGATTATATGATAGTTAAGCCTTAGGTCTTAGCTACATAATCGTGAAAAAAGCAGGCATTTATCACAATTATTAACGAAGTTATGGTAAAAATAAACACAGAACTCAAAAATTCTCGAAAAATCCGAAAAAAAATCATAACTCCTAAACTAAACAAAATCGGACCATTATATGGGGGTGATTTGGGTTCCTCTCGATGTGGGGAATCTAATTTTTTTTTATGACGTCACGTGTTTGGCCACCCTGTATATTATACTCCATAATCATTTGAATTTTTATTGAACCACTCACTACCTTATTCTAACAATGAACTGATGGATTATAATTTATTGTTTGCGCAACCTACCTTTTTGGCTTATCTATTGAATACTAAATATTTGACCTACCATAGAAAAATTCATCTCTCAATCTCTATTTGGGAATCTGACCAGTTAGTTTTTAAACAGACGGTCAGCAATGAGTAATCAGAGGAGCAGAAACACTTCGCATTAGCGTGTATGTCCAGCTTTACATACACCTTTCAACTGAATAGATACACCAACACACATGCCGGTATACAATAGGATTTTTTTATGATTTACTGCCTGGAGACTACCAAGATATCCAAATAAAGGGAAGAAGGGTTACAGGCGGATGGTTCATCTTAATGGGTTCCCTACTTTTAATTTTATTGATTTCAATGCGTAGTTTGACATGTCATAGAGTAATTGTGTTTATACAGGGTAATCCATATTATTTTTTCTCTCTAAATGATATATGATAAATAGCATTTTCTGGAAAATAGGCTTGAAAAATAGTTTTTAGCGTTCAACCATTGGCGATAACCTACCTGCCGTTCTGATTTCCTTGACATTGTGCAATATAAGTAACTGCTATACTGATACTAACAGAGGCTGGAATGGATTATTGTTCGGTCACAAGTTTGAAAATGAGTGTAAGGGCGCTAAACTTAGTAACTA
>CAVLJG010000001.1:70404782-70486980 GCA_963669975.1 Acanthoscelides obtectus | reverse complement strand
CATATTCAATCTCAAACCCATGCATCAGCTTTGTGAGATTTTTCAATAGAAATCGATTACAATATTCAAGAAGCCACTTTATTGAGTTTCGTGTGAAATTTTAACTATCTCACATGCAACATTAACCATTCGCCATTTGAGAACCCCCTGTCCAGGCCTAACATAGCTCCCCTTCAACTTGGTAGCTTTCAACTTTTATGATTATCCAGTCTTATGCCAACCTTTAATTTACAAATTGCAGTGTAGCACATATCAGCCACAAAAAGCAAATTCACGTTTTGTTTCTATAACACTGGCTCCTTCAAATATGGTTTCAAGTGCCTAAATGCATAAATCCCTTCTTAGGAAGATCATTCACCTCTTTATCCTTCCAAAATAGAAATGGAATACTGAATTTTGTATGCAACATCAGGATGGTTTATATCTGCAAAAAATATGCATCAATTCAAGAAAAATTAAAAATTTTACAACTTAGTGTGGGCTGCAACTTATAATCATAATTTTTAGTTATAGCCTCAAATTTTTTGGTTAAGGTGCCCACTAATATAAAAAAAAATATCAGATAGGGCAGGAGATCACGTTTACATTTTTTATACATACGAATCGCTACACACTACATAATTCCAAAGTCCAACAATGATTTGTGATCGGCATCTCCGACATCAACAATACAGTTTGCACTTGGGATACAATGTTTCTTATCCAACATTTCATATAGTCTGTGAGAATGAATCACATCTGAAAAAAATGCGATAAGAATATAAATATGAATATGCAACGATTAATTGTATAACTTACCTACCACCAGGCAACAACTTGGTTGTAAGCTGTTGGCTTTCATATATAAATACACATATTTGCATTAAATTGTTCATTTTCAGATCATTAATACCTGATATGGGATTGAACCACAGCTTGAGGAATTTGTTCAATGTAGCGAATTATTATTGACTGATCAACAATATTTGCAAGAAAATATGATTCATCTGTCTAAGATTTCTTAAACGGCAAAATAAAACATAACCTATCATCAGAATTGTCGGCTCATTAGAAATCTCAAGCAGTCACACAAGTACCTAATTGAAGTAGACAAGATATTATGAAATCAAGGAGGCCATAAAGGCGTCCTGCATTCTAGGAACGACTGACGATACGGCTCCAAGTCTGATGATATTATACAATCGATGGATACATTTTTGGCCCGCAGATTTTCTTCAGCCCAGTAATGAGCGTTTGCGGCGATTAAATATACCATTACTATAGTCAACGCCAAACAAAGTGGCGTGCACGTCATCACGATAAAAATTCCCCGACCTAATGCCTAGGTTTCTATCACAAACAATTGCTCTATTGCAGTTTCATATTAATGTGATATATAAATTGTAAAATGGTCATTACTCTCTTATTATGGTTAATAGTCATATAAACATTGTTATTAAAATATCACATAAGTTGCTTTCTGATAAATTTAGACGCATTATGCGAAATAAAATGTTTGCAAACGCTCCAATCACTTATCGACATGTAAACGCACTAAACCGATTTCGCAGCGTTGACACATTGTCACCTTGAAACTTATTTAAACTGGGAACTGGCATTTGTATTAATTTTGACACTGAATCAATTTGTGGCATTCCAATCTTTATAAATCCTTTGGCCCCGCATACTGTAAATCAACAACTGTTTGTTTCAATACAAAATTATTCATTTTACGAGTAGATAAAGGCAATTTTGGTATATAAAGATGCCCAAACAGTTAAATAGTCGGTGTAAGGAACTCGTGGCCTCGTTAATGCACTACTTTGAGCAAGAAAGGGACAACAACGGGCCTTTGTTGCCTTTAAATGCTGTTCAAGAGGTAGGTTACTAATAATTATATGTAATGTATATTAATAATAGTGAAATTTTATTTCATTTTTGTAGCGTGTTGCTGCTGCTTTAAAAATTAGTTTAAGGACAGTTAGTCGTATTTCCGAGGGTGTGAAAAGTGATGCAAATTTAGAATCGCCCAAGAAAAAGCGGAGTTATATTAAACGTGTAACCAACACAGCGACATTGGATACAAGTGCCATTCGAGAAGTGATCTATAATATGTATCACAAAAGTAAGATCTTATTATAATAACTTATCAGAAATTTGCATTAATTTGTTAACTAAATTATAATGTCATATTACACATGGTTTCAGAAGAACAAGTTACGATACAAACTTTATGGTCTCGATTAAGAGATAGGGCATTATTTGATGGTAGTGCCACGTCTTTAAGGCGGTTGCTTAGAGATCTTGGATTTAAGTGGCTTAAGGACAATCCGCGACGAGGGCTCATGGAACTACCAAGTATAGCTTTGAAAAGGGTGGAATTTCTAAGGCAATACAATCAAGCCAAGGTTGAGGCCTTATACCAGTTTGTCTTCCTCGATGAAACTTGGATATTTCAAAATGGGACCATAGGTCGCTCTTGGCAAAATGGAAACCAAAAAAGCGTGAAAGCTATTAAAACAGATGGTAAAAGGTATGTAATTTTACACAATTTGCACTATAAAATTTAAAACTAATATATTTTAGATACATTATATTACATGCTGGAAATGAAAATGGGTTTATTGAGGGTAGTGAAGCGATATTTTCTTCGAAAACAAAATTGAGCGATTACCATGGAGAGATGAACCAGGACAATTTTTTGAAATGGTTTCAACATCAGTTATTAGAAAAATTGGAGAGTCCATCTATGATTATACTGGAAAACGCCCCTTATCACAGCATGATATTGAACAAAGTGCCCAACAATGCATGGACAAAAAAAATATCCAAGACTGGTTGACAAATCAAAACATACCATTTTTAAACACAATGTTTAAAACAGAGCTATTGAGTATTGTTGCTCGGTACATAATGCTTCTTAATTATATATATTTTGGTCGACAGTTTATATTTCTTTTGTTTATTCCTATTCTTAAAATAACTGCTTTTTTAGAAACAAACCACCTAAAATATACGTGATTGATGAATTGGCGGAACAACATGGGCACAAAGTTCTTCGTCTGCCTCCTTACCATTGTATATTTAACCCTATTGAGTTAATTTGGGGCATAGCAAAAGGTTACTATAACAGACATATTGGTAGAGATGGTAACAGTGAAAAAGACTGTTCGGATATGTGGAACGAGGCTCTACAAACGGTTACCCCAGACATGTGGAAAAATAGTGTTCGACATACTGAGCAAGAAATTTTTAAATGGTATGAAAGAGAACGAATTTTTGATCGACCAGACATCGAACCTTTAATAATCAACTTTGAGAGTGATGAAGATTCAGATTCAGACAGCGCTGAAGAAAGAAACTCCGACTAACTTTATTGTACAGAAAAAGCTTACACCAGTAGCTTACCTAATTTTAGAATGCATTTTTCTGTATGAATTCTGTAAAATAAATACCATGCATAAAATTTGGAGGACCCCATTTGGATTTTATTCAGTACCTTTAAGCTATCAATTAAATATGGTAGTTTCATAGTGTCATCTGATCAATAATTGTCATACTTAATGATTATGCAAGTACAGATCTATAATTTTATTATACTATTATTTTTGTTCTCATTTGAGGTTAATATTGCTTATAAACCTAGATATGTAAATAATAAATTTTATTATTTTACAAAAAGTTTGGCAACAATGTAAATTTTTCAACACACCCACCTTGATGACGTGCACGCCACTTTGTTTGGCGTTGACTATAGTGACCCTATAGGTTTGACCGGAAATTAAAATCTTCACACGTTCGTGTGTACCACTTACAAAAATGCAGGCGCCGTTCGCTATCCCCTGGAAAATGCACTTATTTGGCCGCCTATCTAACAGATGCTCTAGGTTTTTATGTCGCCGGCACTTAAGACTATACACAATATTTTGTAAACTGGATATTTTGTCTAGTTTTCTATTACTCACCTATCAGCAGCAAATTCAGTTCAGTTTGTTCTTGAAGAAAATAAGCTTCTTTCTGATCTTCTGACTGACTGCTGTTCAATACGGATGACAAAGTAGGATCACGCAGATACAGTCTGGACATATCCTACGATATTAAAAATTTGCAAGTCATGTGGCAAACACCAAACATTAAAATCAGGTGAATGAAGGAAAAAATGTCAGTATAAAAACTGTGAATATTAATCTAACTTAACCCATTAACACCCGCTGTGCTCAAGCGAGTACACTCGTGTTTGTTCCTATCAGAGCCATCCCTGGGTCACCCACAGAAATACTACCTTTTATAAACATTTGTAGATGGTACATGCGACAGGGCGCAAGAGCCATTTTTCATAAATTCTGTGAGTGTGACGTTGTTTTTACAGTATTAGAAGTTATTGCTTATTTGATCTAAGGTAAGTTCGGCTTTCACATATTTTTATTTTCATTGAGGTGACCATCTAATAAGCTAAACTTTTTATATTATGTATATGTAAAGGTTGTTTGATTGATTTGCCGGGCATAAATTATTTTAACTGATTTGATGCAATTAGAATGTACGTTCAAGTTTGACTGTACTCAAATGAGTACACTGGGCAAATTCGTTATCATTCGACTAATGCTATTTTTTTTGTTTTAGATATGTGTAAACCGTTTTTTGATGATCTTGTTAAAATATACGGGTATTACAATTTTTTGCCTGATGCTCTAGATGATCTAAAATATAACGATGATATTGTGGTCTTAGCCTCCAGACGCACATTATTTCACTGACGAGGAGGAATTGGACGAAAACCAACTGATTGCAAATGGAATGCCACAAGATCTTTCTGGTCGTTTATAGCTGTTTCGCCAAAGTTCAGCTAATGACGAGTTCTACAACAGCGACGAAGAGCCTTGAGTGAAGTGCGGAAACGTATAAAAATAAATGAATCTGAACGCGATGACTTGGACTGGGAGAAATGCAATCCTAAATATTCCATTTGGTCTGAGCCGCCACCGTTATGTGAAACGAATGCCAATAGGGATAAACTAGCGGAAGAGATAAAGGATTTGAATCCTAAACTATTTGAACTTTTCTTTGATGATTCGGTTTTGCAACATATTGTCGATCATATATCTATGCATCTCAAAATAATCGGCACAATTTCATCACCACCAAAGAAATGAAAACCTTCATAAATTCGGACATTTCCCTGCGGAGCTAGAGAAGCAATTACGATGTGCAGTATGCCATTCAAGGGTTTGTCAACACTATGTATTGAACGTGCATATTTCAAGTTACATCATACAAAATAAACGGTTTCGCCCATTGTACTCAAATGAGTACAGATATTTTTTCTGAAAAAATAATAAAATATATATAGTTTTATGATCTTCAGTTTTTATTTTAGTCCTAATAACCTAACTTATATACGTAATATCCGTTTTCCATGTTCAAACTTAATTTGGGCGTTAATGGGTTAAACTGATTAGGTAACCTCAGATCGAAGCAGTTATTAGCCTCGGAAGAATAAAGATGTTGATTCGCGCGGAAACACCGACAGAAAACCACGATCGCCGACCGAGTTGCAACACTAGTGTCATAGCATCAAGACTCAAAATGTGTCATTGTCACTCTGAAATACTCAAATCCATAAATAAGAAGATTCGAAAAAACAATAAGAGAATGCTTTTTTATTCGTTTTGAATTTGCTTATTTCACAGTAACAATATAATAATAATAATAATAAACCGTTTTTTATAGGAAAAAAAAACAAATTACAGATAATGCATATTATCTATAATTAGATTAGTGAGCAGCTTAATGGCGAAGTTTAGGTATGACAGCTATTCTTACACTTAACCATTTACTGCATAAAAATCATAGGTGGTAAAAAAGTACAGCTGTAAAGAAAATAAAAGGAGGAAAATGCCCATATAACTGATCACAACCTAAACAAAAGTTAGCTTAAAAATATAATGCTGAAGAAAAACACCTTTAATAAGCACCATTGCGCAGAAGAGCTTTTAAGTGTTTTTGAAAACTATACAGCGGCAGGCTTTTTGTTCTGTAATCTAAGCTATTGTACAACATGCATGCATTATATGAGAAGGAACTGTTAAAAAGAGATGAACTATGAAGGGGCATTGTTAAAGCGAATGTGTTACGGATAGGTCGTTGATAAAAATTAGCTTTTCACGTAAATAAATTGGAGTTCCAGAGACAAGTAACTTAGGTTAGATAGTTGTATTTAACTAAATCTGTCATCTTTAACCAACCTATTAAAGGATAACGATCCGAAACATGATCAAATTTTCTTAAACTAAATATAAATCGTACGCAGTTATTTTGTACTAGAGATATTCTGTTACGACTCGCAACATCCAAACAAGGGTGATAAACTGATTGCAATAATTAAAAATTGATAACACAAAAGATTCACACAACCTTTTTCGCACTTTAAAATTCAGCAAATTTTTGTTCGCATACAGAGTTCTCAGACGGATTTAACTTCTTCGTAAGAGGTTATTTAAATGTGCACGAAGCCGCACGTTTTCATCAATAAACACACCTAGACACTTGACACTTTCAGAAAAAGGAAGATTTTGATACTCAAGGAAGCTTTGACTTCGGCTCTTCTGTGATTTGGACAAAACAGCACAGCAGAAGATTTAGAAGCATTAACGGTTAGGTTGTTATTGGCTGAGTAGGTGCAAATAGAGTCAATGTCCTGGTTAATTTCCATAGTAGCAGTCTGGAGGTTCGCAGGATAAAAGAAGTAAAGCAGTTGAGCGTCATCCGCATAAGACTGTAGCTGTGAATTTTGAATGGACTTAGCAATATCGGCTATATAAATAAAAAATAACAAGGGTCCTAAAATTGAGCCCTGAGGCACACCAGATGTAATAAAGTGCTCATTTGACAAAACTCCAGAAAGTGAGACGCGCTGAGAATGGCGAGTTAGGTATGATTTAAAAAACTGCAGTGCTATTTTATCAACATCACAAAATTTTAGCTTAGCACACATCAGTGCGTGATCAATTCTATCAAAGGCCTTGGAGAAATCCAGTGAAACTAAGGCGACACACATTTTTTTATCAAGGGCCCTGATGATGTTGTCCACTAAATTAAGGACAGCAGTTGTAGTACTGTATGATTTTCTAAACCCAGACTGATGTACTGGGAGTATGTCACTTGACTCTAAAAAATCTAAGATTTGCAAATAAATTATTTTCTCCAAGATCTTTGAGAAAACACTTAAAAGACTGATGGGCCTAAGATCCGAGAAATCGGTGGGCTTCCTGACCTTAGGTAGTAGCCCTTCTCAAGACCCAGATTGATAATATAGGTCACGTAAGGTAGTATAATACGGAGAGATAGCTTAATGATAAAAAGAGATATATCGTCAATACCCTTTGCATTTGACTTAAGGCCACTCACAAGAGTTTTGATAGTAGTAGGCTCAACCAGAGTGAAGGAAAATCTCCGATTGCCAAACGAGTTATTGTGATAAAAATTGAATGTTGCTTCGTTGGACTGAGCACAACGAAACACTGATGCAAAATAATCGTTTATAGCGTTTGGATCATTAAGGTGAGACGGAATACTTTCAGTTCTTGGCTTTGAAGTAAAGCCGCCGATATTTATGTTATCTAAAGCTCTCCAAAGTTCTTTCGACATATGATGCACTTGCAAGAAAGATAGGTAATCCGCGTTTTCACGCCTAATTGACGCAAGAGCAAAATTACGTTTTTCTTTGTAGCTTAACCAGCTCGATACTGTTTTATCGAGGTGACAGATTTGGCCTTTGAAGTCTATAGACAAGGTGGATGTTTCGAACGTTTTCTTTTGGATTTTCCTAAATTTGAGTTACATGACGGTTCGATTTATTAAGTATCTTTAGGTGAACTGGCAGGCATGTTCTGTTCTGGCTTATTATAAATTCAATTGTTGTCGTGTCCCTCCACACGGTCTATTGCTATTGGTTGAAACGGCGTTCTGGTCGAACGACTCGGTTTCCAATTTAGCTCTCAGGGATATTTCCTCGATGGTCCAACTTGTCGAGTTAACATTGAAATTGAAGGATAATCCTGCAACTGTAGATAGGTCGCGCCTTGGCCTAAAAGATGGTAAAATTTTGTTTTATTTAAAGCCTTATAGTTTTTGAGATTTTCAGCATTCATTTTTTTAAACTGGTTTAAATAGACGGGATTGATGTTAAATGACAATTTACTGTTATGCATGACCTACATTTTGTCATAAAACATTTTTTAACTTACAAAAAATAACCGCTCGAATGCTCAAGGTTACCTCAAATTTGGAACTAAATTCTGTTACTGTGGTCAGCACAGCTTGGTATATAAAGCAACCCTAATAAACAAGTTTAGTGGATTTAGGTCCAACGATCTGGGTGGCAATGGAATTACCTTTATGAATGCTGCAGTTTTGTAATTGAAATGGTCTCGATCTAACCGAGTGTGATGTGCCGGAGTATTACTGAGTATTAGTATGTTGCAGCAGATCATAATCAAAATATTTTGATTGACAAACTCAAATGAACACTAGAAGAAGCAGATTTGATACATTGTGCCTAATTTTGTAATTTTTAAAAGTCAGTAGTTGTTAAGTGGCTCTTCTTTCTTGTATTTTGAGTTTTATAGTTATTTTCGCGTTGAGTGTTTATTGGTTTTCTATTTTTTGTGCCTTTGGAGTTAGTTGTTTCATTATGCCCAGAAAGATGCTTTAAAGTGGTTTAATTTCCAGTATTATGTATAATTTTAACTGAAAAATATTTTTCTGCTCTTAAAGATATCCTAATCGACATCTTCCCGGTAAGTGTTTTTATCAACGTTCATTGAACACACTCAGCAGGTAGGTTACCGAGAAGAGGGATTGGCAGTATAAGAGGTGAAAATGGCGGACCTGGGATGGATGTCGACGAGGAGGTTCTGGGTGAAGTGTTGTGGCGGAATATTATCATAATTGAGTGTTTTATCCTTAACAGCATCATGCACTTGAAATATAGATTATTATACTGAAGTCTGGATTCCTAAGAAAAACCATCCTTACGTCTGTAAATAAGGCAATAAACACATCTACTGCAACCTAATAATACTAAATAATATTCCGGCACATCATACTCAGTCAGATCGAAACCACTTCAATTACAAAAATGCAACATTCATAAAGGTGCTGCGCGGCCTTATTTCATTACCACCAAGATAATTGGACTTATACTGACATATAAATCCGAACACCCAGTTTAAATGGTTTTATTTTAATAAAAGTTGGTGAATGTATTTATGTTACTGTAAATAACAAGTGAAAAAATTTTCAGCCTTATCAGTTAGACATTCCGGTTTTTATACTGCTTTTTTTTTATTCACTTACGCTCTAAAAATGAATATTTCAGCCGCAGTAAAGAATCAACGTTGGTGGATTTTGGTTCTTGACATCCTTTACGATCGGTTACGATGCCTAGAGTATGGAGACCTGTACGATTTCGTCAACTTAGTGAGTTTGATAGGGGCCGTATAGTGGGACTTCGGGAAGCTGGACTTTCTTTTCGGGCAATTGCAGTTAGAGTGCAAAGAAGTGTAGACAGTGTGGTTAGGTGTTGTCAGGCATGGCTTCGAGAAGGCCGTACGCAAAGAGCAAGGGGCACTGGACGCCGCCGTAGAACAACAGACCGTGAAGATCGCCGCCTAAGATTTTTGGCCTTAAGGGACCGTTTCCCCACTACCAGGTCCATTGCAAATGAATGGTTTGCAGAACACGGAAGACCTATTGGCATGCGAAGTGTTTACCGACGAATGAGAAGTTTTGGCTTGTTTTCATACCGGCCACACTGGGTCCTCCCTTTAACTCGAGAACACCGACGTAATCGCCTTGAGTGGTGCAGACAACGGTCACTCTGGGATCAGGAATGGAACAGTATTGTCCTTAGTGACGAGTCTCGATTTTGTTTAGGCATGCACGAAGGTCGTGCCAGGGTTAGAAGGCGACGTGGTGAAAGGAGGAATCCACAGTTTTTTGTTGAAAGACATGTTCATCACACTGTTGGAGTTATGGTTTGGGGTGCTATAGCTTATGGTTCCAGGTCACCTTTAATCTTCATCAGAGGTAACATGAACGCTCAGCGTTATATCCACGAAGTTCTACAACCCCATCTTTTACCCTATCTTGACACCCTGGCAGATCCAACTTTCCAACAACATAATGCCCGACCACATGTTGCAAGAGTCACAATAGACTTCTTTCAACACAATGATGTCACATTGTTACCATGGCCACCAAGATCTCCCGACTTATCCCAATTGAGCACGTGTGGGATATGATGGGTAGGAGATTGCTCAATTTGCAACGTCCTCCTCAGACTCTAGAAGCACTTCGAGAGGAGTTGGTGGTTGCCTGGAATGAGATACCACAGGAGGACATTGACCACCTGATCAGAAGCATGCCTAGGCGCGTTGGAGAATGTGTAGCACATCAGGGTGCATCCACACATTATTAAAGGACAAAGGGCTTTAAAGCAGTGCAATCATTTTGAAATTTTTATCATTTACTTATTATGCTTCATTAAGTACTTATACAAAATTTTATTAAAATAAAACCATTTAAACTGGGTGTTCGGATTTATATGTCACTTAGTATATATCCACTAACTTTTTTTAGTAATGCTTTAGAGAGAATTTGTATACCAAGCTGTGCTGACCTCAGTAACTGAATTGAGTTCCAAAATTGAGGCATCCACGAGCATTCGGGCGGTTATTTTTTGTACGTTAAAAAATTACAAAATGTAGTTCATGCATAACAGTCACTTGTGCTAATTACATTGAAATCTTAATTACCCAAGCCATAGAATTTTATTTTCTGATATCTACACGAAAACGGACCCTCCTCCATTATAACTGCAATAAAACACAAAAAACAGCAGAGATGAATAACAACGATACCATTAAAAAACTGCCAATAGTTGGTACAGAGATTGTACTTGATCCTCTCACTCAGTGTCAAAGTCAGACGTGAGAAGGTGGTTTTAATACAAATTTAGTCTTTGATGAAAATTCTATGAGGAGTAATAATGAACGAAATAAAATGCTTAATTCTGAGTGTTTTAAAACAAACCTGGTTCAGAAAAGTAGGCTATGACGTGACCTTTCTACAGTTGCAGGATTAACTTCCAATTTCGAGACACCCTGTATATTTTTTTTATTTTATCATTGTTGACTATGGAGGATACCTACTTGAATTTCCTGCGGTGCGAATGAGGTTCCTTGTCAATCTCGCTAGCACTCTCGCAGATTATGCTGTGATGTTGTGGCCACGAGTAGTCTGCTACTTATGATTTTCCTGTTTTTGCTGAGTTTTATGCTTCCATAAGCTGAAGGCCTATCAAATACCATTAGAAGAATAGGACGACAATATGGGATAGAAACGAGATTTTCTACATCAAGCTCCCCAGCATACTGACAAAATCCAATGCCAGGAATAAAAAAATCAAAAAATAAAGAAAACATATATTAAGTACGCTGCGAATACGGCAAAGCATAATACCCAGCGAGTAGAAACAGGATAAATAAAATAAAAAATACATTTTTAAAAACACGCTTTTATTTAGCTGTTGATAAGGTAAACTAAAAATTTAAAAATATTTTTTTCGATTGGAAATATTTAAGCAATAATGAAGCGACTTCATCCAAAGTTTTCAAATAAAAACGTGTTACATCCTTTTCCATCCTGCTGTCAATTTGAAAACTTTAGATGGAGGAGGTTCATTACAGTTTAAATGTTTAAAAGCGGAAAAAAATATTTTTTTTATTTTTAGTTTACTTTATTAAAAGCTAAAAAAAGGAATTTTATTAAAATTATATTTTTTTAATTTATTTATTTTTTACTTTTTAGTATAACAAATAACTAATTCGGTAATTTACTTTATTTCTACTATAAAATTTCGATAAGTATAAATCATATAGCGATAAATCGATATTTTGCGACGATCGCTATATGGAATTTAGAATGACGTAATTTGCTTATTGCGTTTCTCTCATTAAGCCCTTTCATTCGATACTCACATCATAGCGATTACCATGGAAATAACAAATCACCATTCTGCGGTAGTCACCATATTGTATTTAGAATGACGTCACTTTGCTTGTTATGTTTATTTCATAAAGCCCTTTAATTTGATATCTATATCATAGGGAGTGACTATGCTAAGTATAAGCGCCATCTTGGGGCAGTCACCACATTGGATTTAGAACGTCACTTTGCTTATTGCGTTTCTCTCATCGAGCCTTTCATTTGATAACTATGAAAAATGTAAATCGCCTTTTTGCGGAGGCTGCCATATTGGATTGGATTGCATGACGTCACTTTGCTTATTGTTTTTTCTCCTGTCAAGCCCTTTCATTTGATACCCATCTCATAGAGGTGCTGTGAAAAATGTGAATCGTCATTTTGAGGCCGCGGCCATATTGGATTTAGAATGGCGTCACCTTGCTTATAGTGTTTCTCTCTTCAAGCCCTTCCACTTGATACCCATATGATAGGGGTTGCCATGGAAATGACGAATAGCCACTTTGTAGCATCCACAATAATGGATTCAAAATGGCATTTTGTATTGTCACGCGACCCAAAGGTGTGACTTAATCGTAACATTAGAATTTGGTATTGTTAAGTAAAAAGCGAGAAATCTTCGGGAAATGAGGGACGGTACATGAAAATCAATTTCAGCTAATACAGCTGAAGAATCAACATCACTGTGTACGAGTTTGTAAAGGAATTTAGAACTATTACAAATTCTTCTCTGCTGAAAAGGATGTATTTCAAATCTGAGCAACATCGCTGATTGGGCAGTCCCACGATTGGGATAAACACCATCTGATTTGAAAGTCAAGTATTTAAGAAATCTCCTCTGTACACTTTCAATTTCATTAGTATAGATTTGGTAATACGGATGCCATACACATGATGCATATTCCAGCTTAGAACGCACCAAGGTGCAGTATAAAGCCTTAAGTGCCGTCTCACTACCAAATGATTTACAGTTTCTTATAAAAAAACCGTAGTCATCAATGCTGCTAATCCTTTTAAATCATCGGCAAAAAACAGAGAAGGACAGGTTAACCAAAATTCTGAAGTTTATCTATGATTCTTTGGTGACTAATCTTATCGAAGGCCTTTGAGAAATCCGTTTAGACCACATCCATCTGACCTCTATTAACTAAGACCTCTGCAATTTTCTGGGTGATTTCAATTAAGTTAGAAATAGTAGAGCGATTGCGCATAAATCCATGTTGCGTCTCAGATATCAGATGCGAGGTCAAAGGACAGATGTAGTTGTATACAGATATCTCAAATGCCTTTCCAAAATTATCCAATATAGATATAGCTCGGTAATTTTCGATTTTACTAGGGTCCTCAACTTTAAAAATAGGGCACACTCTAGCCAGTTTCCACTTTGTAAGAAAAGTTGCTGTACTGAGGGAATAATTAAAAATGTTCTTTAAAGGCGTGACAAATATTTAATGTATAAAATAATTGAGAAAGACCTGAAAATTCCAAAAATCTGTTTAGTGCAGTCGAATGTCTATCAACAATTGTATTATCAACAAGATTTGTTACATTGAAATCTCATAGAATTACGACATTTAATTGACTTATTGTAGTTTGTGAAAATAATTCCAAGAATGCTTCAAGGTCTACAAATGTTACTTGTGGTGGTTCATACAGGACATATATAAATACTGAATTAAATCCTATAGTACACTTGATTCTTAGAATATCGATTAAGCAAATTTCATTGCGAATGTGCTCAAGATTAATTGACTCAATATTAAACATATCTTTACATGGAAGCAAAACTCCTCCTCCGCAGAAGTGTTTGTTCTTAAGAAATCGTGGTCACAACGGTAGACAATAATACTCAGGAGGAAATAGTTCCGAATTTCTCACATTACGTTTCGGCAAGTCCTACAAAATCATAATCAGAAGACAAAATTGCGGAGTAAAATTCATTGAATTTGGTATTCAGTCCGGGCACATTTTGGAAATAACCGTGAATAGGGATATTTTTGTTGGGCTTTCCTAGTTTTCCGAAACGAGTCTAGGGACACCACGAACGTACTTCTTTAAGCCATCTTGCACAGCGTTCTTCCATCTTCTGTTTCAGTTTTTTATAATGCAAGATCTGTCGAGGTGTACGATCAAATGAGATACTAATCCTGGAGAAAACATTGGTCCTCTTTAAGTTGCTAGCTGACTTAATACAATCACGAACATCATCTTCATCCCTAAGTGTTATTTTCATGGGCCTCGTTATTGATAGATCCTAGTCTAACTGGCTTAATACTATCGGCATTAACATCATGATCCAAGACCTGTATAATCTTTTTGACTTGTTCAGTGACATGAGCCCTCTATTGAGCGTTGGACTGATTTGCACTTTCTTGAATTGTATCTTCATAGTCGACAGACGGTGACGTCTGGGCTGTGTCAGTGTGTGTAGACTTGAGAGCGTTTATTTCCTCTTGCAAAGAAATGACCAGTGCTCGAAGATCAGATAATGTAGCATAAATCATGCTACAGCTTTTACAGGTGAAATAAACGTTTGATTTGTTTTTCAAAATTTTGGCATCATTTTGGGACAACTCAACGCAGCTGTAAAAATAATGATTTTTGCACACAGAACAGCTCACAAACTTGTTGTCATCCCCAAGTTTTTTGCAGCAAGTACAGCTCAGTTGCGTAGTTTGAGGCATTATGTGATTTGATTTGACTACCAGCAGAGTGCAGAATTCCGGCGTTTACAGGTTATGAAGATGTATCAGATGCCAAAAAGGCTGACGATAACCAATGAATAACACACTATCGGTAACAACTTGACTTTAGATATGCAGTCTGGTTGCTTGAGACAAAATTAATTTAATTAAAATACTGCAAAACAGATCCAAAAGTATTCACAGTAATAGCGCAGGAAATTCAAGGAGGCAGCCTGCATAATCAATAATGATAAAGTTTGCAGCAAACCGAATACAGGAATAAAACCGATAATAAAGAAAATCACGAAAATACATCCGCACGGGTATTACGTATCGTCGGTTTTTTGTGACATAACGTAGGTTTTTCTACAAGATGTTAGTATACTTGTTGTGAACTCGTTTTGTAGCTGTACGTGTTGCTTAAACGTCAGCGAACAGCGATCATAGCGAGCAAACGTGGAATGAACTGTGTATTTGCACACTAACCTAGTCTGCAAGATGGCATTTCGTCGTTTCTTTATACGTTTTTTAGGTTTTTTACAAAATACCCCTGCAGAACTCGACAAGTTTGACCATCGAAGAATCATTTCCGACAGCTCAACGTGAGACAGAATCGCTCGAGCAGAAACGCGTTACAACCAATGACGATAGACCAACTGGAAATATAGGAAGCCAGAAACATGCAAGCCTGTTCTAAAGTCGATTGAAGATACGTCATTAAGCGAAACGTCCTGAATCTTAAAATGCAGACAATGGAATGCCGAAACAAGTATTTTCAGTAATCAAACTTTTTCTGCGTGAGAACTATGGCGCTGGTCGCGCAGTTCGGCCTCAGAGTCAGTCGCGCCATCACTGTGCGAAATGACACTTTAGCATCTAATAGCTTCTTACCCGCATTAAACTTTTTATCTTTGCTCAAGAAACTTGGTTTGTATCAACACGTGTCTGCACCCAGCAACGTTTCTCACAGTCGGAAACAACGAAGGTTAGAAGGGGCTGCGTTTTTTCGCAATTTATTTTGTTAATTAATACTCGTAATTTTATAGCGGATGGGTATAAAATGAGGTGCAAGGTAGCTTTCTGTAAATTAAAATAACCGATATTTTAATCACATGAATATTCCCTATTGTGTGAATCGCTAGAACTATATGGAAACCTTATAAGATTTCACAGAAAAATACGAATTTAAGGCAAAGCATCAACAACAGTCAGACAGGCTGCTTAAACCTGATTGACTTGCAGTATGCACTTGCATCATGACTACTGACTAGGGTATAGTAGACCACAACTTCTACCTAGTTCGAATTCGTTGGTCGAAAGCGCTACGTTTGCAATTTTGAACGCATCCGAATTCCGGGCTATAGTCTCAACTTGAAAACGCATTAATGAATCGTCGGAAACAGTTTCGCACGACACTATATATTTTAGTACTACTAAAATAAAATATTTTTTTTTACTCACAATGTGCTTCATATAATTATTTGGTTTACCGTCCTTGAAATTGAAGTTGTCCTTAGGGGGAGGTTCTAATTTCTCTTGTACCCAAGTAAGGCATGTGATATTGGCTTTTATATCTTGTATATTCAAAATCTTTTTATTTTCAACACCCACTAACTGTATTCTTCCTAAAAATACATTGTATAAAAGTTTAATAAAGCAGGTAACACATAAAGTGCGTAGTTCTGTTATAGCCAGGATCTCATATTCCAGTTTGTATGATTTATTTGTTAAAAGAGGTAATTTCATATTGTAACTATTTGCTGTTAAAAAAAACACTAAGGGCCGTATCGTCAGTCGTTCCTACTATTGTAGGACGCCTTGATTATCATAGTCTTTTCTCCTCTTAAGAAAGGCTGGGGCATTTCTAGATTTCTACAGTTCCATGTCAGCGTCCTCCTATTGTGAGACTATGTTTTCTTTTTAAATTGCAGGAAATTTCAGGCTGATATAACAGATGATATAAATCAAAATCATGAACAATTTGATGCAAATAGGTATTTGTAACATAACCTCAAAATAGAGCGCTGACACGGATTAATAGAAAACTCTGAAAATGAAGGAGGCCATAAAGGCGTCCTACAATATTGTAGGAACGACTGACGATACGGCCCTAACATTAATACTATTTAAATTATTGTAATCCAAGATTATGTATGTGACATCTAAGAATAATAATAAAAAAAATGAACTCACTTGAGTATTCAAAACCAGAAGTGCGAACTTCTGATGTTTTTTTTATTATTATTATATCCAATAAAACTACATTTATCACTGAAACAAACCAAATTCCTAATCATTTGATTCAATCTTACATTGCAGATTCTTCTGGAAAAACTGCATTCTACAGATATCAATTTTCTTCAAGCAACTTGATGTTTAAACTATTAAAAGCTGTCTATCTAGAACTGTTCTAGTCAAAGATCGCTATATGGAAATAATGTTGCAATTCAGAGATCTTGTAGGAGACTCCTTAGACAAGTACAAAAAAGTGTTTGTTATGTTGGAAAGGAATAAATCAAGTTGTGTGTGTTATTATTTTAGATTTTTATCAGATATAAAATATTTTTTCAATACTATTTAAATGAATATGCATATGCAATTTCTGCCTCCATAACCTTTGATAGTGAAACGTATTAATTCTCTCAGTGTTTTCAGGGTATTTCTTCCCCATTACAACTTTCCATCATTATGAATTGTTGATATTGAGATTTTTGAGAAAAAAACTTGATAATTAAAAATAATGGTTAAATAACATTATTCATTTAAACAATATTTCAACAGTATCAAACATCCGGTTTCTGAATATTTTTTAGCCAATAAAAACCTAATAGATTTTATGAATCACTAGCAATGGATAGTTGGGTAAGAGATCAGAAACCTTCAATGTTCAAACTTTTTAAGCGGTGCCTGCACCTATTCAGAAATTAAATGTTTTATTTGGCAACGGACAGGTTTGCCCATATGAATTAACAAAAAATGGATACAAATGACGGTCCATGTGATTCCAGACAAACACTAATATTTTTCTTAAACATACCACAGCTATATGCTATAGCTAAAACTTTTCCATCGGGCCTCCAACCCATACAGTTGACTGTCAGTCCATCTTTAGGGGGACTTAAGGACCAAGCTCGTGACCAGGTTAGCCTGTGGAGCGCTACCTCGCCTAGAATTCACATAATGGGTTGATGGGTTAAAGAACATCAACACACATTCCTCAAATTAGCTTATACTAGATTCATGTGCCTACATGTTTGACAATTTGGACGAGGACCGGAGTAGCTCAACGGCTGTCAAAGTAGATGCGATAGCAATGAGTGGTGACTATGGACTAACTGTATGCGATTGTTTGGCTGTCTTGATCCATGTAATGGTTTTTGTTATACATGTCTGTAGCTAACTTTTTCCTCAGAGGGTCTAACTCGTACAGAACATAATCCTTTATAGTAGCAACGTTGCATTGGAAGTGGAATAGCACATCTTTTAGCATTGAAAATCATTTCCCTCTTACTGTGTTTGGCGGTGCTGCAATTGAAACACTCTTTGCCTTTAAATTGGATTTTTGTGTGACCAAAGATAAGGAATTAGTAATAATGGGCGAGGGAAGGAATGTAAAGTTTACGAAAATCAAAAGTTCTCCATTTGTTAGCCTGCTAAACAAGGTTAAAAACTGTTTTAAAATAAACCCTCTTCGGTGTCTAAGAGGTAAAGGTTTCAACTTTAATTTAGACCCCCGGCAACCTCAACAACAATAATTTTTTACCGAGTTTTTAAATATTGAATGCATATTTTTTGGGTTTTTTTAGGCATTAAATCGGCCTTTTTTGTTCAGAATAGTCTGGAGAACAAATCAATCAAAATTTATTTATCTTACTCAACACTATAGTTATTTTATTTTTCCAAAAAAATTAACAATACATGACTGCTCCACCGTCCGCATATTGCCCGTCTATTTCGCTTAAGATTTTCAGTAGGCTCTCCGAATGAGAGTAATATTAGTTGATTTGTGCCAGATATCTAGCAGGAGCGATCTCATTGTATGACCGTAAGGCAGCTACCATCAAATCTGCTCTGCTCGTGTGGCTTTATAAAGCCCCTTGTATGGGTGGAGGAGGGGTGCTAAGGCCAGAGAAATTCCTCCTCCAGTCCTTGCGGAGGGTTGTGAGATATTATGTTGTCCTCTCCTTTGATACCCTGGCTGCTGAAGGGCTAAGTGGACAGGTAGGTCTGTGATTGGTTGTTCCTGTAGCTTCACTAGCATTTTCAGTTGCAGATTTGCTGCCGTGATATGGCAAACTTGCTTCGATGGAAGACAACTGCAACCTTATAGGCTTTCTTCAAGCGTATTTCGAGTGAATTCAAGCTAGTCTGACTTATCCTTGGTAGAAGTTACACAGTTCCATAATCCAAAATGGGAACAATGCACGCGTCTCGACATTTGATTTCCATCCAATTCTGGGGTCCAACACGCAGGTGCTGCTTTAGCTTTACGTAGGCGAGCGTTGATGTGATGTCTCGCTGACAGGGTCTTGTTATGCTCAACTCCTAGGTACCTTATTTCTTCACCTATTGACACCGTCTCGTTTCCGATTTTAATTACAAATCGATGATTCCGCGCAAAATTGAACAGGACACAGTCAGTCTTATGCGAATTACACTTCAGTCCCCACTTATTGTCTATTATTTTTTTACGCCTTTCTCTAGACGTTTTCGTTTGTTAAATATTTATGTGTGAACATTACATGATACGGCTACATATATGTGTATATATATTCTGGTTTCCTAATATCTATTGAATCATATTCATAGTTTCTATTCTCTCTACTTGAAGCGCCATTCTCTTTTTAGTTTTTTTTTTGTTTCACTTTATGGAACACAGTCTGTTTAAATCAAACCACTGTACTATGTATTGCTCTGTAAATGGTACCTGTACTGTTGGGCAATAAACGCTTTATTATTATTAAACGACGAACCATTACGAAAATCTTCGTTCACCGCTAACATCACCGCCGCCGTTCATAGTCATTGGAATAAGCAACATGAGAGTTTTAAGGTTTTTAGCGATAATTTGTCGCTTCGCCAGTCTTCATTATCCATAAGATATAAATGATTTAAAATTAGTACATTATGTTACAAGTCTTAAGAACTCACACGCATATGAAAGCTTAGAAATAGCTAAGAGGTTAGGGAACGCAATGACACAGAAACAAACATTTTGTAGTTGTGTCCCTCCATCTCGAACATTTTTGTGATACCTATGAGTGCTCTTAAACTATACTTGTCAAACGCAGGACATCTCACTTGACATTGGCGTGCAATTCGAGTTTTCCTTTTGTCAATCTTCAATATAAAATTATAGCAATGCTCGGACATTCGATCAATAGGCAAAGCTACCAGCTTCAACTAAACTAAGAGAGAGTAGCCGCTGTGCTGAAGACTGGATTGCGCAGTGTGCAGCAATCAAAAACGGAAAGTTAGAAAAGTTTACGAATAGAAATACCTGGTGAGACACATAAAATAAAGGAAAACAAGACCAACGTTGAAAAAAGTTAGGTAACACAAGAAATTGTGTTACTTGGTGTTCTTTCAAGTGTTAAATAGCCAAAAGTTTCAATACGATCGGAATTAAGTAGCACTAATTAATATAAATTGAAGGCATCACTTGGAATATTGCTTTATTGTAAAAATTTCAATAATAACAACGTGCAATACAATTGAAATTCTGGAATTCTGTGATAGACGTTCCTCAGCGAAAATCCTTAGGTGTCAATATGGCTATGAATTGTTACAAATGCAAAAATCAATGTACTATGAAGTATTTGGTTTTCCATGTGATATTTGTAGAGCAGTCGTTTGTGCCGATTGCGCTGATATTAGCCCTTCAGAAGTTCGTGTCATGATAATGAAATCAAGGTCGTTATTCCTCTTCTGTCCAGATTGCATTGTTAAAGTGTTCAAGAAAATATGTATACCATCCAAGTCAAAAATAATAATCTTGACGAAGCCTTGAAAAAAGCTCAAATCGGAGAAGTAGAAAAAATGCTGAAGAAGGTGGAAGATGATGTAAAGAAAATGAAGCTGACGAAGAAAAATGGTCAGATAGTTGAACTGAATAACAAATTTGATAATGTTGAACAGCGCCTGCATATTGTCACAAAGGAGAAAGGAAAAACTAAACATAGTGATCTAATTGAGAACAACTTGCAGGAGATGATAAAAGTATGTATAAGTGAAGCAGGTTGTCAGATTGATACTTTGGAAGTTGTTATTAAAAAAAGAGAATGATGAGCTTGCTAAATCCCTTGGTAGTAGTTTTAGGAAGGAAAACACAGAGTTTCTGAGAAATTTAACTGCAAATGCGTCATGCCAATCATCTGAAACGGATGGCCTTTCAATGAAAAAAGTTGTGCCTGCTGTCTTAGAAGCAGCTTCACTAGGAGCCTTCAATAAATACATAAATTTGACAGCTGCTAACTCACCTACCACAGATGCAGGAGCTAAGAAGAATAAGGGGACTGGGTTGAAAGAAAATAAACCAGCACATGCATCAAGCAACATAATAAAAGGCTCAAGTAAGGATAATTCCTTTATATCTGCTGCAGAAGATTGTAGAACATACTATGTGGGCAATGTAAGTACAAAATCATCAGAAAAGTTAAAGCAATTTTTGATGGAGCACAACATACCAGTAATTGCGTGTGACCAAACAGTATCAAATAAAGAAGCTACATCAACAGGGCTGTCCTATAAAATATCTGTCAAACCTGTATGTAGAGAGCATTTTTGATACAGACCTGTGGCCAGAAAATATAATAGTGAAGCTTTTTTCAACATTTCCGAATAACATCCAAAACAACAAGCAAAATTTTCACAAAAGGAAACCGAGATTTTGGAGACAGGGATAAAATCACAACCTAATAAACGTTTATTAATGAATTGTCAAGCATTGAACACTGCAAAATGCGCTCAAATTAACTGTGACCTATACTCTGACAATACGCTGCTTTTTTATGCCTTACCGAAACCTGGGCATGTACGGAATCAATTGGGGCCTTAAATTTGGAGAACTTTGTGCTGGCTACCAATTATTGTATGAAGACTTCTAAAGATGGTGAAGTAGCGATATGGATAAGAGGAAATGTGATAAATCTTGACAAGTTTTGTGAAGATAAGATTTTTGAAGTTTGAGGGCTGACCTGTAAGTTGAATGGTGCTATGTATGTAATTTTGTCATGCTATAGGTCGCCTTCATCTAGTGTGCAGTGTCTTTTAGTTCATTTGCGTGGAACTTTATTACATGTGTTTAAACCCAACAGAAAAATTGTGCTAAGTGGAGATTTTAATTGTAATTGTTCTAGTTAAAATAAGAACTTTAACGATTTGATGGATATTTGGAATTCGGTCTTTTTAATATTGTAACAGACCCAACAAGGGTCACATCACAATGTTCTTCCACTTTAGATCTTATATTTGTGAACTTTCTGTGTCTGACAATTTAATTAGTGACCACAAGATTGTTTCTGCTGATCTAAACGTTTACGTAGGTGATAAATGCACATCATTCTATTCTCCAAATTTTAATTCGGATTCGGTGAGAGATTTTAAACTAGCTTTTGGAAGTGAGGAGTGGTCACATGTGTATGGTATAAGAGATATAGGAGCTGTCTTTTCGTACTTCATGAGTGTTTTCAATTTTTATTTCGAGAATTACTTGAAGCAACACAAGAAAACTATGACAGGGAATGGGTTAATGATACCATCAGGCAATCAAGTGGTCACCTCGAACTGATTTTCCAAATAACAAAAATCAATGACGAATTTAAGGAATTGTATGTAAATGTAAAAAGACAGCACCAAAAGTTAATAAAAGATGCAAGAAGCAAATTTTATCAACAGAAGATAAATGAATCTAACAATCCAGTCTCATGTGGTTGGAATATCATTATTTTAGAAGAAGAATTTTACAAACTTATCGTTGGAAGATTTAACAATAAAAAATCATCTGGCCTGGATGAGGTGCCTAACTTTTTGATACGTGAAGTCCTTACCCTATGACATTTTTAATGAATTTATCTTTTTTTTTCCAGACAAATTGAAAATTGGGAAAATTTTACCTTTATATAAAAAAGATGACGTGCATTCAATGGAGAATTATAGACCTCTTACTTTGTGCTCCTCTTTTTCTAAATTACTGGAATATGGATTTATGGATCGACTGCTGAAACTTGTTGAGGAAAACAAGTTAATCAATGAGTGACAGCATGGTTTTCAGGCTAGCAAATCCACAAACTCTGCTATCCATACATTGTCAATGTAGGGGAGGGCCCTGTTGGGGTCTTCTGTGACCTCAGCAGAGCTTTCAACTGTGTTGAACAAGATACTCTTCTAAATAGGTAGTCTAATCATATTAAAGGAAAATACCCCTGGTTTGCGAAATTATTATTAAGTCTAGTTTTATTGATGCAAGTTGTTCAAGGGGGTATTTCAAACATGGACACACAAAATGGGTACACTATTTTTTGTGGGAAAACTTTTTATTCGACAACAAAGAATGAGAAAACGCGTTTTTTTGGGATTCAATCGAAAGTGCTGGAAGGAACCAAAAAACTCTTCAAATAAGATTTTTAGGTATTTATGGGAACTGCAGAAAACACGTAAAAAGATCCGACTAATAGTAAAAAAGTTATGTCTGAAAACCGAGGCAAAATGCAGGTTTTGGAACTTGCCGCTAATGCAACGGTAATTTCACGCAGCTACTTTAAATTCTTCAAATCCGTAGGCTTCATACTTCTAAGTAACCACAACAAAATTGGAGTCGATTGGTCGTAGTTTACTGAGCAATATACAGGGTTCGTTCAAAGGGCATTTTATAGCAAAATACACGAGTTTAGTGTAGTGGTAAGATCCAGTAAACCAAGATTCGTCGTTGCGTAATGGGAAAGAGCCACGATTGCTGATCCGCAGGATGGAGGCTCAGATCCGCAAAGCATCTTTTTTTATATTATTTTTTTTAGATTTGGCGAAATTATCTTCCTGCATGATTTGTGATTTATGTCGGTAAGGTAAACTCGAGTATTTTGCTATAAAATGCCTTTGAACTTCTTTACTCTTCGTCAGATCCTTTTACGTGTGACCACACCTCATTCTGTAGATCTCATAAATACCTGAAAAACTTATTCAAAGAGTTTTTTGGTTCCTGCCAACACTTTCGATTGAAACCCAAAAAACACGTTTTCTCATTCTTTGTTATCAAATAAACAGTTTTCCCACAAAAATTGTTGTACCGATTTTATGCGTCCATGTTTCCATGTATTTCGGGGAAATTTGCTAAAATGATTATTTTTTTTATATTTTCCGACTACCACGAAGGCCTAATGCCTAAACACCCATGGGGTACCGTGGGGCTATAGGGGGATACAGGGGGAACTGTCGCGAGGGAACACGTGTACATGCAACATGCACACATTCTGGCCCCGCCTACGAGATCCGCCGGGTGGTACCTCTGCGTTCGACAGTCAGAGACCGTCTACCATCTACGGACAATCACAACATCCATAGCCAAGAGAAAAATTTCTCTTGGGACGGGATTCGAACCCGCATAGCGCACGGCGACTGATCAGGAGACCGAAGAGTCTACTACTGCGGCCACCGCTGCTGCCTGTGACTAGACGAAAGCCAGCACATTATAGCATAAAAAAAACAGCCATTAGAATGGTTGTGGGCCTCCCTCACAAATAGAAAGCAGTATGTAGCTATACACCATTTAAACTCTGGTGGTATTAGGGTTAAATTCAATTCTGGGATTGAAGAATGTTTGATGGGTGACCCACAGGGGACTGTTCTAGGCCCTATTTTATTTTTCCCTTATGTAAACAAGTTACCTAATGTTGTACTTGATGCATTGATAACTTCATTCACAAATGATACCTCAGTTGTAGCTTCTGGTTTCTGAGAGGAACAATTACAAGATCATATAGATATTTCATTTTCTAGGCTCCATAATTGGTTTTCAAATAATAATTTATATTTAAATCTAATATTAATATCAATAAAGTGGAATATATATATACAGGGTGACTTTGAAGTTGAGTCATTATTTTTCAGATAATGATTGTAGAAGGAAGATAAACCAAAATATGTGTGTAAAAATAAAAAAAAATAAAAAAAAAAATGTTATCTTATTTTATAAAGTATCCTCCCGACAAGTATTTCAGTGCGGACCTGTATTTGATCGTGCGGTCTTGGAGCACCGGCATGCCCTCCACTGTGAGGTCTTAAGTCACCTGATTCACGAGCCCTTTATACTACATTAACAAAGGCACGAGGGGTTGGTTGCACGCGATTGGGAAACCGACCCGCATAAATCCATGATGCCGCGTAAATAAGAATCATGTCCACAAGTTCAGCATTTTCGTAAACATGTGCCATTTTTGATTTCGTTTGAGCCACGCAACAGACACCACTATTCACTCACGCGTTACCGACTGACACTGACTGTATACAACTGAAAAAAATAATTGTAAAAACATCTTTCCAAATTCTTTCGCTTTTTTGTTTCCGATGCGATGAACCGATAAGGCGGATTATATCCGTTGTTGCCAAACACGACCACATAATATTATTATTGAGACAGGGCGGTACTCAAACTTCCAAAGGGCTATAACTTTATTACTTTAATTTTACCAGAAAAATGGTAAAGGAAAAAAACATTTCTTTTGATCAGATCTACTCACTGTTAAAATAAATGACTCAACTTCGAAGTCACCCTGTATATATATATATATATATATAAAAAATTTCTTGGTGTGTATTTGGATTCCTGTATGGAGTGGAAGCAGCACTGTGACTATGTATAATGAGGCTCAATTCATTATATTATCTATTATTAAATTTAAGAGATATTCTACCATTAAATCAATTAGTTTGTATCATGCACAGCTTGACTCTGTCATAAGATATGGCATATCATTTTGGGGGATCTCTACTAATTCAAAAGATATAATAATAATAAAGTCTTTATTAATCCCTCCACACTGCGAGGCGAAGTTTAGCCAGCTGGCTACTCTACCACTATGAAACAGAAAATAAGTATCAGTTGTATAGCAGGTTTTGTGCTAGACCATCATGTAGAGATCTGTTTAAGAGATTCTGAGTACTAACACTTATTGGTTTATATATATATATATATATATATATATATATATATATATATTGGAATCTTGTTTATACATATTTAAAAATAGATAAAAATTCCCAACACATGGCCAAATGCATTCAATTAATACAACGATTAGTGAAGACTTTTATACAGGTATACCACCCAATAGAACTCAAATTATCTGCAAGTGCCCAAATATTAATGGCCCTAAAAATGTTTATTCTACTTCCTTTGGAAATAAAGAATTGCCACAGTCTAAAGATATTTAAGAATCTCTTAATTTTATAGTGTGGAAGAATATTGTGATATATGCTGTTAAATCTTTTTATTTACTATTTGACAGTGTTTTGTAACAGATTTGAAAATGTAAGACAATTCCTACACAATGTTTTTTATCAAGAGGAAATAAATAAATAATGTAAGTGATGTTATCAAAGTGGAAATTAGGAATGCTTTCTCTGATACAAAATTTTAAGGACAATATGTTACAACCTCTTTGTTCAATAAAGAGCTAACCAAGTGATTTGTTAAAAAATACTAGCAACCCAAGTGCATTATCTGAAAAGAATGGAGATTTAATTCTGCTATCAGGAGAAATCTAGAGACACCTCATATATCAAAATCCATCAAGCAAGTTGAACTGTAGCCCTTAAATTTTGGTTTTTTCAATATATCTAATGCAACTTGTACTGTTAAGATGAATCCAACAATTCATATGTCAAAATTCATCGAGCAGTTTAAGCTGATGCCTGTGAAATAGGAATTTTAGGCTGACTTTCTATCCAAATCTGCCATTTTGTTTTTAAAAAATCTTAATAGTGCCAGTGTCACTCACACTGCTAAGACGAATCAAATGTCATCTCATCTGTCAGAATCCCTGAAGATCTTTGGCTGTAGCCTAACAAATAGAAATTTTTAGATACATATATACACGTATGTGAAAAACATTTCCCTCCTTCCACAACAGTCAGGTAAAAAACAGGTCTATTTAAGGTAGATTCCTTTGGGAGTACAGCTATATAAGGTAAATTCACCTATTACCGCCCTACTTAAGACTTAACGAAGTTTAGGTATTATTATTATTTAGAGTTGTATTTATTTTATGGGTACTGTGAAGAATCTGTGCTATATAGTATTTTATTGGAAACAAAAAAATCGAGTTAGCGGTTTATTACCATAAGCTTGTTTTGAAAAAATAAAAAAATGTGGATATATCCCATTAGCGCCCTATACTTCTATTTCTATTCCTATTACCGACCTTTTGTCACCTGTTACCGCTTATGGAAATAAAACAAGTAGGTATTTAAATGGGTAATTAAGTTTACTAACCTGGGTGAAATAAATAGTTACTAAATAAGCACAAAAATAGTTACTTGGAATACAAAAACATGACTACATCTATGAAAAACTAGGTTGACTTTTTTTAAATTCTTCCATCTTTGGAATGTTATAAATGCCCCTGCTGTTTATTAATTAAGGCGGTTCAATTTTACATAAAATATCTTTGATATCGTAGGTCAATATATCATCTTTTTCCGGCCACTTCCAGTTTGGTCCATTCATTTCCATTGATTTTACAGTTATTCCCGCCATTATTCCATTCTCATCATAACCACAAACAACTCCTGGAAAGAGTTCTCCTTCGTATATTGTTATTACATAATCTCCAATGTTGTAATTACTTATTTTCTTTTCCACGTTTTTTTCAGAATTATCTTCAGGATTTAATTTTCTTTTCTTCAGCAATTGATTTGTTACTTTTTTACTTTTTCTTTGTTCTTTCTCATGTTGCTTCTTTTCTTTTTCCGCCTCGATTCTTCTCTGATACTCCATGAATTCATCTGAAATTGCTACTACTGGAGTAATTTTTCTCGTAGCTCTTTTCTTTGCCGAATCTTCAACTTTCTTAGGGAAGTAAAAAGCGTTTTTAAACGGCATTGATACTTTAAAGGACATAAGTTCTTCTGCGGATTGACCTACTGGCAGCATGGGGATTTCTTTAGGTGTTTCGGTTATGGCCACAACATCTAAGTTTGTGTCGTTTTCACTAGCGTGTTCTTCAATTAAAATATCATCGTGAGGTAAGATTTTCACAGGTGATGTATCCGGGGTATTATAGATTTTTTCTATTGTTCTAAGTGCATTACTATTTTTAGTGCCTTCGTTAACCGATAGTCCTAGTAAACTGCAATTTTCAGCATATTTAATATTGCATATTGAAAGGTTGCCGTCTCCTTGAATTTCTAAGTCGATTGTATCCCAGGCATTTTCGTCAAAGTCGTTGATATTTTCGGTAATATTATTTATGATTGTGGTGTCATCTAAAATCATATACGTTTCTGCACTTGGTTTATCCTGAAGAGACTTCCAGAAAACGAATAGTTTTTCATAAGTGAGATCTCCATTCCATGTATCGCCTGAAGACTTGAACAATTCTAGTATTGCTAGAGGTAGACGAGCCTCCAACTGTTCTTTAAAATGATGATCTGTCTGGCCTGTTACATTTTGATCCTTTGTATTATTACAAACTGATTTTGCTGCTCTTGTATATATTTTTTCATGAGCTTACTGTAATTAATACTTTCGGGGTTAAAAGGGAAAAGGCCACAGCATTCAAATCGCTTCTTTATAGTTTCTTGTTTAAGACATTTTTAAACATGCTTTAAGCAAATTTGAAAAATCGCTTCTTCTGATTTTTGCCCCTTCGTTTTTAAATCTAAAATCATGAACCACATTTCGCCATGTGGCTTTAACTGGTCTAAAAACGGCCACATCTAATGGCTGTAAAATGTGGGTAGAATTAGGCAGAAGTGCGACTAATACTATCCCCTGCTCCTTACAAAATTCACTTAAGATATGTGGGAGGTATGACCATCAAGAAATAAAGCCACTGGAAACTTAGTGTCACGATTTTGCAGCCAGGGGTAAAAAACATTTGCAACATATTAATAGAAAGCCTCTCAATTCATCCAGCCACTCTCTGTATAGCCTAAACCCCTGCCCTTAGGAACAGTGTATGGTATAAATTTTGGTAATCTTTTGTAGGGGAATATTACCATAGGAGGAGCTGGTGAGCCATCAGCAGACACATTTGCAAGAACAGTTAGACATTCTTTTACGTCGTTTGCTACCCGGTTATAAACAAGCTTGGTTCCTCTTCTAACGAGAACTTGCTTTTCTTTTGGACACAAAAAGAAAGCCGACTCATCACAGTTAAAAACTCTGGAGCCATCCTCAAGAATATCCATAATATTTTGGCTTCTAAAATATTCTTCGACTTTTCTGAACCAGTTTTTAATAGCCAATTCAGTAACTGCACTTCTACTTGTAGTAAGGTTTTGCGATACACGTTTGGAAATTTCAGGATGACGGTCCATAAACTTTTGAAACCAGTGGTTTCCAGGCTTACCATCCTTAAATGGATTTGGACGTTGTAAATTTTTCACCAGGTTTGAAACACTTTCTAGAAACTGTGACTTCGTGACTGGAAAACCTAGAGCTGCTAGATGGAGAATCCATTCAACAGTTGTTCTTTCTTCATCTCTAGAAAGAACCGACTGAACTCCACACTTTTCATTTTTGTACTTTCCATCACGTTTATCTCTAAGAGTTGTTTTCGGCACGTTAAAAGTTTTGGACGCTTTATAGACACACATTCCATTATTTATAGCTTCAAGAGCTCGAGATAGCTGAACTTTTGTATATTTAACCCGCATTTCTGCAGGCATATTTCTGAAACAAAAAGGACGGTAATTGGTAAAATGTATAGACCTATAAACCTATTACTGACCCAATAGCACGATATTAAATTATAAATCTTTACTACTTTTTCTTTTGCCAGTCTGATGAAATAAACAAAAAAATTAAGTGCACACTTTTTCTGTTGAGCCCGAATCAAGTTAATCTCTTTCTTGAGCACTATTTTATTTGAAAAAGTTAATTTACTCAGAAAGTATTTTTCTAATTTATGTAAAATAGTAATGCAAGCGAAGTAACTGAATTAAAATATTAAGATCTAGAACAATAAATTCATAGGTCAGAAATAGAAAATAAGATTTTTTAAAGAGCAATCTCCCTAAAGAATTGGTTTTTATGATAATAAATCATACATGTTTCTGAAAATATGCCTAAAAAGACATTCTAAAAAATCCCTAACAAGGATCTAAAGTCGGCAATGGGGAGGAAAGAAAATATTTTTATCTTATTACCGCGCTATTTCTTTCATTTTCTCTAATTATACGTGATATTAACTACTATAAGATATATTTCTAGGGTACAATTTATTGTAAACATCTTACCCAATTTGCGCAAATGTAAAAATTAACTAAATCTTGTCCTAATTTCTACAAAAAGACAGTTTTGCATTCAAAATGCAGGTAGCATAATTTAGAATAATATGGATATAAGCAAGACTGAATTCTACTTTAAATATTAAGAAGAAGAAGAAATATTATATAGGTCGGAAATAGAAAATAAGATACTTCGCCATGTTAAGTACAAAACAAGTTAATTTGAAGATTAAGAAAGTAATACTTATTCCAAAAATGTCTCCTTATTGAATGCGAAGAATAATCGTAACAGCGATATATAAGGCGGTAATAGGAAAATATGTTACCCTATGGCCGCCCTATTGATTTTAAGCAGTTTTCATAAATTTGGTCCAATTTTTTTAACTAGTAATATATTTTTTTGAGAAAAAATGAATATGAGCACAATATTTCACTTGAATACTTGGGTAAATGTAAATATTTTTATTTTAAAAGCTTAATAATTAACTCTTTGATACTTACCATAACAGTCTTTTGCAACACCCAACACTCGACTAAACGAAGGTCGTCGACTAACTAATGGTTTTTTGACAGATCTGATTTGAATATGTAATTGTAACTGCGCAGGAACACTTTTACATGTATCAGGCGTCTAAAGCAAGGCAGGAAATTTAAGTAGATCTTGATTTGATCAAATAATTTTGTTGTAAATTAGATGATGGCAAAGTGGTCGGTAATAGGATCGACTTTTTAATGGGTCGTTATTAGATGAATTTACCTTATTTTTTATTTGTGCAGCTTGGGAAACAAGTCTTACAGGTTCCTGTGGTAGGACATTAATTGAATAGCTGGTGCCACCAAGATCAAAGATAATTCAGAGCTGCTGCAAGTGCATGTGATCTGTGGCAGAAGCCAAAAGTTGCCAGAAACAATTGAGGACTTAAAACACGAAATTGAAGCTGCCATTCAAGAAGTTCAAGTTCAATTAATCAAAAAAGTACTTGAAAAGTTGGGGTAGCCAGATAAAGCACTGTGGGGCTAGCTGTGGAAGTTATTTAAATGATATTGTTTTATTCTTCAAGGTCAACGTTCAGCATTCCTGATGAAACCAGAAATTCGATAAGGTGTTCATACATTTTTTTGCATAGCCTATTAACTTGAAATGGCCCACCCTGTGTCATGTTATTGAACTACATTTGAAATCCTAAATGCTACAATCTTAGTTCCATAAGGCACATCGTTCGAAGACATGTAAATGAAGTAATTATGTTTCATGAATGCAGTTACCTTTTATGTTAGAAAATGCAACGAGATCCATCTTATCGCTCCAAACCATGAAATTAATTTCATTTGGAACGTTTCGCTCTTCTAACTGCTTGATGGTATGGAATGCTGACATCTTATAGTGTAATAAAATCAATGACTCAAGGGTTCTTGCAGAGTAAAATGCTAAAAATGAAAAGTTCAAGCCGGTTTCTTCGCCGCCACAAGCACAATCACAATTTTGTATTGCTATTGCATTGCATTTTCAAATTGACATATAACCAGTGTTGACCTCACAAAACATATACACTGAAGAAGATTTAATCCCATGCTATTCAATGGCGTTGTGACTTGTATGGTTGTCAGCAGTCATTTTTTGAGAGTGCGGCATTGTTGCCAGATTGTGCATTAATATCCCGAAACGTTGTCAGTTCTACATATAAATCTGAGATTGCTATACTATTATATACAGGGTGACTTTGAAGTTGAGTCATTAATTTTCAGATAATGATTGTAGAAGGAAGATAAACCAAAATATGTGTGTAAAAATAAAAAAAAAATAAAAAAAAATGTTACCTTGTTTAATAAAGTATCCTCCCGACAAGTACTTCAGTGCGGACCTGTATTTGATCGTGCGGTCTTGGAGCAGCATGCCCTCACCTGTGAGGTCTTAAGTCACCTGATTCACGAGCCCTTTGTACTACATTAACAAAGGCACGAGGGGTTGGTTGCACTCGATTGGGAAACCGATTCGCGTAAATCCGTGATGCATCCGGGAGCATTTTGTAAAGACTGCCCCCCCGTAAATAAGAATCATGTCCACAAGTTCAGCATTTTCGTAAACATGTGCCATTTTTGATTTCGTTTGAACCACGCAACACACTACTATTCACTTACGCGTTATCGACTGACGAAAAACATCGTGATAAACGTTTCAAATTCTTTCGCTTTTTTGTTTCCGATGCGATGAACCGGTCAGGCGGATTATATCCTTTGTCGCCAAACACGAGCATATAATAGGCAGGGCGGTACTCAAACTTCCAAAGGGCTATAACTTTGTTACTTTAATTTTACCATAAAAATGGTAAAGGAAAAAAACATTTCTTTTGATCAGATCTACTCACTGTTAAAATAAATGACTCAACTTCGAAGTCACCCTGTATAAGTAGCCTGCCTGTTGATAACTGAAGAGCAAAGTTGAAGGGGTCTACCCATTATAATACTACAAGAATCCATTGAGAAGCAGGGGGTGAGGATGGGGGGTTGTTAGACACGTGTAATATTAACTAAACTATAAGTTCACTCACAGGCGGCGGATCCAGAGGGACATTTTGAGGTGGCGGGACTTCTGGCGAATGTTGTGACAACGGGAAGACGGGAAGGAGGGTAACCGACTATTGAAAATTGAAGAGCGAGGAGACAATCATTTTCAGCGTATTTACCTTTCCTCAGTGATCTTTTGAGGGGAGAGGGGGGAGGTCGCTCTCTCTCGTCTCCCGGTTATCGTACAAAAATTGTAATAATCATTCATCAAGCAACACTGTGTCGAAAGTGTTAGGATGGAATGTCGTTGGTATACTCGGAACACGACTCCTTGACATGACATTTGACCATAAGCGTCATTGTGCTTAGAGAACACAACTTCCGCTGGTTCTCGTTTCATGTTTCATTAATCTCCACTGAAAAGGATAGCGAAGCTCATCACCGCATTGCCTATCAACACTGACGGCAATTTGCCTCGTTGGCATTATGTTGCAACAGTTCATTGAATTAAGGTGCTTGTTGAAAACATGCGTTAGTTTACTCTCTACGCCCAAATGATGGTTTTATTTTGAGTGTACACATTTTTTAATTGTGAATTGTGTCGAATCTGCTTAGGATCAATTCCGGATCGGCCTTAACGGCGTTTCATTTTAGGTCGGAATGAAAGGTCAGGATCGTCATAACACCGGATCTTATACATTCCAAGGTAGGGTTTCCACCTCCATGATTGTTTCCGCGTGTTACCAACAATTTGCCCGACGTGGCAACAGTGGGAACGGGAAGAGTTGAGAGAACTAGTACAGTCCACATGTTTTATTTCTAAGAGCACAAAACTGTCTCTAAAATTGTTAAATGTAATGTTAAATACCCATTGTAAGTTGTGAAACGTCTAGTAGCAGACTACAACACTGTACAAAGAGAATAAACCCGACTCACCACCGGAAAAGGAACAAATAGCTGTTATTTCACCCCCAAGGCCAACTACCTCTCTCAACATTTTGGACCTTCGGCCGAATATCAAGTTGGAACCTGAACTACCAGTACCAGCGAGATTCGAGATTAGCCTTGCAAAGGGGTGCGGTGAGTCCTTGATTCCCTTTTGCCCATTATCTTGCCCTTAAGGTCGTTGATTTCAAGACGCTTATTAGAATTGCTTGCTTTGCTTTAGAATTTAGTGCTTTGCAAATTGTAAAATATGTCGTATGATCTGTCGAATTTGGTGCGCCAGAGAGGCGTAATAAAAGCGCGACTTCCTAATTTCAAAAAGTATTTAGATAATGTATCTGCCACGGAATCTTTAGACGATGGAACCTTGTTTGAAATACGGCAGAAAATTGAAAGAATAGACGCGACAAATGAGGAATTTGCAGGAATACAGTGCCAAATTGAATCTTTAGTTCTTGATGATGATCTGGATGAGCAAATCGCGGAACGTGAAGTCGTAGAAAACTATTTTGATCGCTATTTCTATTTGGGTTTGGCAAAATCGACAATAAACGACAAATCAGAAGTAAAGTCTGGCAACAGCGCGAATTCCGTCCCTTCCACTGCGAGCAGTGCGCGTGCCCGAGGAGAGGGGATCGTTCAAATCGACGTTCGTTTGCCGAAAATCGAACTGCCGAAATACAGCGGCGATGCCAACTCTTGGGTTGAATTCCGGGAAATCTATAATTCACTTATACATGAAAATGAAAGTATAACTGATATTCATTACTTGAAGGCTGCATTGCAGGGAGATGCCGTAAATTCCATTCAATGCATAGATTTCACGGCAGCAAACTCCAAAAACGTATGATGCTGTAATAGAGCGATATGACAATGTTAAATTGCTAACTCATAATCACGTGCAGTCGATTTTCAATATAACTCCGATAGCTAGAGAAGCGGCCTGCGATATTAGGCGTATCATCGACACTGTATCCAAACACTTGAAGTCCCTTGGACAGTTAGGTGAACAGGTAGATTCATGGGACACACTCATAATCTACATCATATCTACGAAGTTAGATAAGTCGTCCTCGAGGGAGTAGGAAAGGTCTGCGTCACGTTTGTCTGATAAGTCCAAGTTACGGGATATGCAAGAGTTCCTGCAGGGCAGAGCAAATGTACTGGAAACAATAGAGTCCAAAGCTAATAATGATAAAATGGTTAGAGGTCGTCGGAATGCGACCACGAGCAAAGGATTAGCATCGACTACAGCGCCCAAATGTGTGATTTGTAATGAAAATCATTTTGTGCAGAATTGCCCTTTGTTCAATAAATTAAGTGTGTCAGAGCGGTATGACAAATTAAGAGACAAAAGGGTGTGTATGAACTGTCTCAGGTTAGGGCACTTCAGCAGACAGTGCAGGTCAATTGGTTGCAAGCGTTGCAAAGCTAAATATAACACGTTGTTACATTTCGATAAAAGTAACACTCCCAAAGAAAGTCAGAAATCGGAACAAGCGCCGGCACCGTCGCATGAAGCAGTTGAGGAACCCCAACCCACCAACGGCGGCGATATCGCGGCTGCGTGCTTGTCGTCGTACGCGCCAAGCCAGGCCTTGCTGTCCACCGCCATTGTAGAAGTGTTAGACAAGGATGGGAAGTCGTGCCATGGGCGTGCGGTTTTAGACTCGGGGAGTCAATCAAATTATATCACTGAAGAATTTTGCAATCGACTAGGTATAACAACTACGAATGTCCGATTTGCGGTGTCTGGGCTCAATGAAAATGCTTTAATAGCCAATGCAAGGTGCGATTTGGAAATAAGATCGATGATTAATGACTTTAGTAGATGTTTAACTTTTCATGTGTTACCAACCATAACGAATGACATACCAATGATCAGGATTGATAAAATCTGTTGAATATTCCGAAAAATCTGCGGTTGGCAGATCCGTCTTTTTATTTGCCAGGTAAAATAGACATGTTGATTGGTATCGAAGTATTCTATGAGTTACTTTGCATAGGTCAAGTTAAGTTGGGCATAGACATGCCTTTGCTTCAAAAAACCGTCCTGGGATGGGTAGTATCTGGGCCATTAAGTTTATATCCTAGCAACAATAGGTGCACGTCGATTTGCAATCTTTCTGTGAACAATGATAATATTCAACGTCAATTAGCCTCATTCTGGGAGATTGAGGAGATACCTACGGAAAGGCCCAAATCGGTCGAAGAAAATTTGTGTGAAACACATTTCGTAAATACAGTGAAAGCTCCCATATGCGGACACTCACGGTTCCGTAACTTTTGTCCGCTTATGGGAGGTGTCCGTTTAAAAGAGAGTATGTAAGTATAGAGTATAAATAACGGGGTATATAATCATGAGGAAATGAGGTATTATAATCATGAGAAAAATGAAACAGAAACTCGCCACATTTTTAAAGTATGTATTTATGCTATATATCTATATAATATATGTACATATACGCATACAAAAACATAAATGCTTCAATACATGGTACGAGAATTTAAAAAAACATTATTCTTTAGCTTGTTGAAAAAAGTTTAAAATGTTTGTCTGACGAAATTTCACCATCTTTTGCTGAAGGAGACAATTTTCGTAATAACTTTCTAAATTTTTCAAATGTTGAAATGCAGAGAAAACATCTTTAGCAAATTTTTTCAATATAGAAATATGATTTAGAGCTTCCCCATATGAATTTATCGTTTTTGAACCGCTTAGTGAGTCCACCAGTTCCACTTCTTCTTCTGAGTCGTTTGGACTACCATATTCAAGTTGGCCTGGGCTTCCTACATCCAAATTCGAAAAGTTGCCAATGGCATTTTCTTCTGTTGTTATGTTATTGTCTATGGCCAGGAAATTATCTACTTTCTGGGGATCTGCTACTCCTAAATGTTTGGCATGTCGCAGTAACTGAGCAAGTGTCGCTAAGGGCAGATCGTCTTCAGCATCGCAATAATTTTGCTCAGCAAATTCTGAGCTACATTCACTTTTTCTGAATCCAGCTTTGCCAAAACAGTTTTTAATTGTAGAGGAATTTACTTTATTCCATGCTGTTTTTATAAAATACAAAGCTTCTAACACATTGATAGACTTTGTAAGCTCAGATAAGCTTTGACCATCGTCAATTTTTGTTAAAATATGTTTTAAAATCAAGTGCCGATAATAAAATTTAAAGTTCTGTATGACACCTGGATCCATGGGCTGACAAACAGAAGTTGTGTTTGGCGGTAAAAATATAATTTTCACATTTTTCATTTTCATATCACGAGGATGAGAGCATGCATTGTCTAAAAATAAAAGAACTTGCCTTTTTTGGATTCTCATTTTCCGGTCGAATTCGACTAACCACTCAGACATGATTTCTCGGGTCATCCATGCCTTTTTGTTGGATTTCCAAGTCGCTGGTAGATCCTTAATAGCAACGTTTTTTAAAGCACGGGGACGAGCCGCTTTCCCGATCACAATCAAATCGCATTTTTCACCGGCCATATTTGCACAGAATAAAATGGTTAGTCTATCTTTAGACAACTTTCCACCCACACATGTTTCTCCTTTAAAGGACATAGTTTTGTCGGGCAATGCGCGAAAAAAAAGTCCACTCTCATCTGCGTTGTACACATCTTCTGGTTTGTAGCCAAGCAACATGGACGGAAGTTTCTCCAAAAATTGTGACACATCAACTTGATCTACTGCAGCAGCTTCGCCAGATATGCATTTGAAACTCACACTATGTCTCTTGCGCCACTTTTGCAGCCACCCGTCGAACGCACTGAAATTATTATAGCCCAAAGTAGTGGCGATTTCTTAAGCTTTCATTTTCACTAACGGCCCTGAGATTGGAGTGTTCTGACTTCTAGCTTTCACAAACCACTCAAAACATGTTTTGTCTATAGCAAAACCTTCCTTTTTTAAAAAATCCTTCTTTTGATTTATATTAGTTCCTGATTGCCATTTACTCCTGATATCTTCCTTATTTTTGGCAATTTCAGCTGCTTGCGTTTTCCCAATATTAAACCTCTTTGCCAAATGACGAACTGAAACACTTTCTCTGTCTAATACGTTAACAACTTCCATCTTTTCCTTTAACGAGAGCATCCCTTTTTTTGGTGCCATTTTACAGTTACAATAATAAAATACGTAACTCAATCAACTACGAATTTGCCTGAACTGAAGACAAGCCACAAGATTACATACAGGCTACCCAACGAAATGCGTAAATGGGGAATCACCTAATATAAATCGGGGAATTACCGAATTTTATGTATGTAGATATGTGCATTGCAATAAGCGGAACTAAAAAATCGTCCGGGTATTAGAGTTTCGCGTCCGCTTATGGGAGATTTTTTGATCACATACAGGAAAATCTAGTGTCCGCGTCCGTTTATAAGAGCGTCCGTTTATCGGAATGCATTTAACATTGAAAATTGATGGCTGAAATTCGGTTCCAGGAACTTTGTCCGGTTAAAAGAGATGTCCGCTTATAGGAGCTGTCCGCAAGGAGAGCTTTCACTGTACTACGAGACGCGATACGGATGGCCGTTTTATAGTTTCTATCCCATTCAAAGACAGTGTGAGTAAGCTTGGCGATTCTAAGTTTATATCTGAAAAACGATTCCATAAACTGGAAAAACGGTTAGTCACAGACTTGAACTTCAGGGAAAGTTACAATGATTTTATGAAAGAGTGTGAATCGCTCAATCACATGGCGCGTGTAGACAGCGATGATTTGACGGTCACGACATACTATATGCCACATCATGGGGTCTTCAAGGAAGACTCTCAGACCACTAAGTTGCGTGTGGTCTTTGACGGAAGTTGCCCTACTTCATCTGGGTTTTCTCTAAATAATCTACAAATGGTAGGTCCTGTTGTACAGGATGATTTGCTAAGCATTATACTTCGTTTTCGTACTCATAAAATTGTCATAGCTGGCGATATGTATAGGCAAGTGCTGATAGAGCCCGAACAGCGTTATTTGCAACAGATATTGTGGCGAGATGATTCTTCTAAGGATTTGGGTACCTATCAGCTGAACACCGTCACCTACGGCACTGCCTCCGCCGCGTATCTAGCCACAAGATGCTTACAAGAATTGGGTCTGAAAATTGCCCAATCGAATCCGCGTGCATCACGAATAATCTTGCATGATTTTTACGTTGATGACATGCTTACAGGGTGCGAAAATTTAAATGAGGCTGTAGAGATTTGCAGAGACGTATCTGATACGCTAAAATCGGGATGTTTTGAGCTGCAGTCAAACAGTGCAGAATTGCTATCTGTGATTAGCGCAAATAATCAACAGGAACATGCGTTCAAAATTGGTGAAAGAGAAAACTGCAAAACGCTTGGATTAATATGGGCATCTTCCAGGGACGTAATGACGTATAAAATTGGTAACTTCAATAAGGAGGAAAGGGTCACAAAAAGAACCCTACTATCACACATATCTCGGGTGTATGACCCCTTAGGTCTTGTAAGCCCTTGTATAATAAAGGCAAAAATTATGCTGCAGTCGCTTTGGTTGGAAAGGGTTTCGTGGGACGACACGCTTTCACAAAGTATATGCACCAGCTGGGCAAAACTTCGCGATGATTTGCCAGTATTAAATGATTTATCAATTGCCCGTCGAGTATTGTGTGAAAATGCCAAAGTAGTGATGCAAAGTTTCGTTACTTTTTAGGACTTGTAAGGACTCGTTACTTTCGAACTTTGGACTCGTTAGTTTAGTTACTATTTGGACATTTCGTTTAGAACCTACATTCTATATATTAAATCAAATTATTACTTTGGGATTGATCCAATTATTATTTTTTGTCTAATGCCTTGCCTATTAATTTTTTTGATATTTGATACGTAGAAGGTACTTATATTTTAAACTCGTCGTGTGACGTCTGGTTCGTTGGCTGTACGCTGTAAATAGTATTTAACAAGTGGCATAACCAGATGGGGACCGTGGAGGCACCACTCTCCTCACTATTTACTTTAGTTGAGTAGCGTCTCCTGTCCTAACAGTCTGGTTACTCCCCTGCCCTACTTAACAGTCTGGTTACTCCACTGTAAATGGTGTTCAACAAAATACTTATAATAATAAAACATACCTGAAACTAAGTTCTTTTTGCACCTAGGCATATTTTCGTCTTCCACCCGCCGTTTCGCCCTTTCTCCTTCCAATGAAAGAGTCGGATGTTTAGTCTTCAAATGCTTCCTTAAATTGCTAATGTTTCCATTTTTATGCGAATAAATATTTTTACAAAGATTAGACTTTGCATTAGCTTCCGATATATTGGTGAAATGCATCCAAATAACACTTCTTTTTTGAGTTTGCGATTCTCCTGAACCGGACGCGGATGATTCCATATTTTTGTACAAATAATAATCATATTATTGCTCGAGCTTGTACGGCAACGTCCAAACCAGTAACAACCCGCCAACCGCTAGCTCTCAAAGTCAAATGAAAAGTGTACAGGTGTACACAAACATTGCCAACCTAAAGCTCCGCAGTCCGCAACTCGTTTGATAGAAGAGTATCTAAAGTTGCCTAAGCCTAACGATATTCGCATCATTTCATTTCCACCCAGTTTACATCCAAGAACCAAGTCACTTGCTGCTGGCGCTGGCAGTACTGGCTACATTAGATCCCAGTAACGTTTGTATCTAAAGTAATGTACGTAGTCGTGCCATAAGTTCTGTCCCATGATAATCTCATGATAAAAATGAAACAAGATAAGATATATTTATATGAAAGATATTATTTATTCGACAACATTTTTAGAATTCATAATCAAACAGTTTTATTCAAAATGTCCCCCCTTGGCCTTCACACACTGCTTCAATCTCGCGGGCCACTCATCTATCACTGCACGCACAGCTTCCAAAGGAATAGCTGCCGCTGATCGGATCAAATCCGCTTTCAGGGACTCGATATTACGGTGGGCTTTGGAGCAGGCCAACTGCTCTAGCAGGTCCCACAACTTGTAGTCTAAAGGATTGAGGTCCGGACTCCCTGAGGGCCAATCTTCCGCAGCAATGAACTCTGGCACATTGCTTTCCAGCCAGCGCTGCGTACTCTTAGCCTTGTGAGCGGGGGCGGAATCCTGCTGGTAGACCCAGTGTTGGTTGGCAAACAATGTACCACTTAAAGGCTTGACGATAGGATCCAGTATGTCGCTCTGATAGTTTGCCGCTTTTGTTTTCACGCCCTGTTTACAGAAATGGAGCTGAGTGACCCCTTCGTAGGACACCCCCCACCAAACCATGACTGACGCAGGGTGGTGGCCTCTCTCAACTCTCGGAATGATCTCCGAAGCTTCCTGTGAACTCCTTGCATACACTTTGTCATTTTGTCGGTTGAATTTTTCTTCTATGGTGAAGATTTTCTCATCCGTGAACAAAATCTTTCGGAATCCCCCAGCTGCGTACCTCTCCAAGAGCTTCTTGGATCTTGTCGCCCTGATGTGTCGCAAGGTGGCCGTAAGTCGCTGGCCCGTACGTCTCCGGTAAGCCCCTAGCCCTAGGTCTTGTTTAATGATGCGCGACATCGTCCGGACAGGAATCTTCATTTCCCTGGATAGGATCTTCTGCTTCCGGAGTGGATTCCTTTGAATCCTGGCTTTTACGGCTTTGATGGCTGCTGGAGTCCTTACTTGACGAGGTCTTCCGCTTCTTGGCCTGTCATCAACAGAGGACGTCTCATTGTACCGCTGAATGGTCCTAGACACAAATTTACGCGATATTTGAAGGCCGCGTAAGAGTTCAAAAATCTGACTAGCACTGTGATTACACTTATGTAAAGCTATCACTGCAATACGGTTCTCTGCCTTGCCCCACTCCATCGTTATGCTTCGAGAGATCAATACAAACTGAGGTATATGTAATTACCCGAAAAGCGCTTAATCAACTGACACCACAATGTAAACAATCGGACAAGTATTAACAGGTCTACACTTGTTTGAAAGCGAGGGACAGAACTTATGGCATGACTACGTATATTGTAGTAACTAACAGTAATTAAAAAGTATACATAGAAAAAGACCGTATCGCATTCAAAGTAACGAATTCAAATAAAAAGTAACGAGTCTTTTCAAAAAGTAGGATTCGTTACATTTAGTTACTCATTTGTAACGATTATTTTGTAAGCGTTACTTAATTATTTTACATCACTATGCCAAAGTTGTCGAGTTACACGGATTTGCGGACAGCTCAAAGGATGCATACGGGGGGTGTCTGTATGTTAGAAGCTTAGACGAATATGGTAATATAGAGGTACATTTGTTGTGTGCTAAAACAAAGGTAGCACCAATAAAGACTTTAAGCATACCCCGATTAGAGCTCTGTGCAGCCTTGGTACTAGCGCGATTGGCAAGTAAGGTTTTGAACTCAATAAACTTAAAGTTTGACAAATGCACATTTTGGAGTGACTCATCTGTGGTGTTGGGGTGGCTTGGTCATTGCCCTAGTACTTTAAAAACGTTTGTAGCCAATCGAGTATCTGAAATTCAGACAGTGACAGCGGACCACCAGTGGCGTTACATTGAAACAAAACATAACCCCGCGGACGTGTTATCGAGGGGAGCATATCCACATGAGTTAAGTGACATGGTCGTATGGTGGAATGGGCCAGATTTTCTATCTGAAAACGAATCGAATTGGCCTGAGGTCAAATTTAGTGTACCAAATTTGCCAGAGTTAAACGCGACATCCAAGGCTTTTATTTCAAATTTGCACTTTGCCGATTCATTGTTTTCCAGATACTCAACTTTGACAAAATTGAGGCGAGTGATTAGCTATATTAATAGATTTAAATGCAATAGCATGAAGTCGAAAAAGCTCAGCGGTCCTTTGTCCGTTAGTGAGCTAAGTGAGGCCCTTTTATGTTTGATAAGATTGGCTCAAAGGGTTTCATTTCCTGAAGAATATGATTGTTTGTCACGAAATGTAAAATTGAATCACAAATCGAGAATTTTGAGTTTGTCACCTTTCCTTGATTAAAACGGAATCATCAGAGTAGGCGGCAGATTAAAAAACTCTTTCTATGCATATGAGAAAATGCATCCAATGGTATTGTGCGCGAAGCATCCATTAGCTATTTTAATTGTAACCTTGGAGCATCAAGTTATCTATCATGCGGGCCCTCAAGCATTACTCGCAACGCTGCGTGAGAAGTATTGGATAGTCTCCGGACGTCGTCTGTGCAGGGACGTTATCAATAAATGCGTTACGTGTAGAAGACAAAGGGCACAAATCTTAGCGCCAATTATGGGTCAATTACCTAAATCGAGATTTTCTTGCAATTTCCCGTTTGAAATTTGCGGTGTTGACTACGCAGGGCCGTTTCTAATAAAGAATAAAGGAGGGCGCGGATGCAAACTGATTAAGAGCTACGTATGTTTGTTATTTTGCTTTTCTACAAAGGCCATACACCTCGAATTGGTGTCAGACTTAAGTACCGAAACTTTTATTTTAGCTTTAAGGCGATTCGTTGCCCGACGCGGTAAGCCTAAACAAATCAACTCTGATAACGGCACCAATTTTATCGGAGCAAATTCGGAGCTAAATGAACTTTCTAGTTTTCTACGAGAGCAGGCTCCTTCAATTATTGATGCTTGTAGCGAAAGCGAAATCGAATGGCGTTATATTCCTGCTCATTCACCTCATTTCGGTGGTTTATGGGAGCCAGGTGTCAAATCCGTCAAACATCATCTAAAGAGAACCGCAGGTAGCGCTAATTTTACTTTTGAGTAATTTTATTCATTACTGACTCAAATAGAGGCGATCTTGAATTCTCGACCTCTGTGCCCGTTATCCACTGATCCTCATGATTTGATCCCACTCACCCCCGCGCACTTCTTGATTGGGCGAACATACCATGAGGTGCCAGATCCGGACGTTACTGCGATAAATCCTGGAAAATTGTCACAGTTCCAGAAAGTTCAGGCTGCCAAACAGCATTTTTGGCAGAGGTGGAACTCCGAGTATGTGGGAGAATTGCAGCAGAGGAAGAAATGGATGAAGGATGGCGTATCGACGTTGGAGCCAGGAATGATGGTACTCATCAAAGAGGACAACCTACCACCTTCCAGATGGCAATTAGGCAGGGTGTTGGAGTTGCATGCCGGTCGTGATGGTGTTGCGAGAGTGGCAACCGTTAAGTGTGGTAGTGGCAAAGTGAAACGGTCATTTGCCAAATTGTGTCCGTTATTTTAAGTGTAGTTCGCGGAGCTCTATACGTTTATTTGGAGCCACAGGACTCCAACGAGGGGAGTATGTTTCCGCGTGTTACGAACAATTTGCCCGACTTGGCAACAGTGGGAAGAGTTGAGAGAACTAGAACATACAGTCCACACGTTTTATTTCTAAGAGCACAAAATCGTCTCTAAAATTGTTAAATGTAATGTTAAATACCCATTGTAAGTTGTGAAACGTCTAGTAGCAGACTACAACACTGTACAAAGAGAATAAACCCGACTCACCACCGGAAAAGGAACAAATAGCTGTTATTTCACCCCCAAGGCCAACTACCTCTCTCAACAATGATAATAGACGAGCGATTTTGGTCAGTACCCATCTAGTGCTCATTGGGGAGTGTCGCCCTGCTTCAAATAGGCCTCCTTCTTGAGTTTCTCAGTAGCCTAACCCAAACTATTGTAGAAGCCTGTGCGAACATTTTCTGGTGTAACAGCTTGCACGAGCTTCTGCGTTACCGTTGCTAGGCAATGTGGTGATGACCTTCGCTCTTCAGCCGGCTTCTATCTCTTTCTAGGATGGGTGTTCTGTGAATTGAATGTTTTCCTAATTTTTTATTTATGCAGGTATCAACAAAGGCTGGGGAATGAAAACATCTGGAACATAACGATGTTAATACTGATTTGTATGAAAATGTACGAGATTTATATAATAAATAAATATTTAGGTATTTGCAGAATATATTTTTCTTCTGCACCTTTCCAGATTAGTAAGTAGATATTAGTGATCTTATAACAGCTTGTGTTACTGACGTTGCTATTTTAACATACAAAAAGCACTGATTAGTCAAGATAGTGCAAAATGTTAATAACACATGCTGTTATAAGATCTCCCATATCCCACCAAATTTATATGTAGAGCCAGCAACGTCGCGGGTCATTAATGTACACTCTAGCAACCATGTCGCACCGTCAAATAATGGCCGCTGATAAGTGTATATGTTTTGTGGTGCTGCCATTGAATAAAACCTTTTTCAGGGTACATGTTTTGTGGTTTCGCCCACGTGGGGTCAACTGAGGCCTGACAAGGCGCAACACAGGAAATCTGGCAACGTTTTTGCGGTGAAAAAACAGCCGGAAACACTAATCAAATCCAAGCGAATAACCAAAATTTCTGTGTTATGTGCCGCGGTTATAATATGGTTCAAGATGACACACGGGTTGATGACGTCAGTTACACGAATCGCTTGAACGCGTTGGTTTTAACCGCGGTTTTGTTGCAAGCTGTTTATTTTAGAAAAGCGCGTATATAATCTCTGATTATTTTTATTATCACTTAATAATCGGTGCTTTTTCGTCTACAACTGTATATGGAAAGTTTAAATAAGAAACCTTTCATAATATTCATGGGAGAAATGTTTTTTCAGATTTTTTTTTAATGATGGAACCATGGCTTTGTAGCTATGATAACTTTCAATTCTCTAAATTTTTCCGCATGTCAAAGAAAACATTTATTGATTCAGCAGAAATGATGAAAAAAGAAATTAGCAAAACCGTATACAGGTGGATATCATCTAGTGAGTTTATATGGCCATATTTCAATATTCTTGTGGTATATGGCTACACAGGATACATTGTTAAGCATAGGAACTACATTTAAAGTGTCCCCAACAACCGTAATGAGTATAACTAATAAGGTGCTCCACTTTATGATAAAACTGAAGTCAGCCTGTATCATTTTTCTCAAAAATGAAGCTGAAGTACAATAACAATATCCAATACCCGGCAAAATTCTAACTTGTCACATTTCAAATAATAACCAGAAATATAAAACTACTCTTGAGTTGGGTAAATACCACAATTTTGCGGTGATAACTATGACATAACAGCTGATTCGTGACGTCACGGATCTTATAACCAAACTGATAACTGCACTCGCTTGAACGGATTGGTAAATACCAACCCAAAATGGTAAATACCATTTCCATTTGGTTATCCGCTTGAATTTGATTATTGTCAATATTGATAGTGTCACTTGTCTTTCTTCAACGTCACCGCTGTTAAGCTGCCATTTTTACCTTTACCGCTAAAAATGTGCCGACGTGTGGAGTGGTTTGGATCAATGCTGCTCCGAAATAATTAATATAGGTAAGGCCGTCCGCACATGGCACGACTGATATGCAATCGTAGTTGTCGAAAGGTTGCGCGACCAACTGCTCAGCGATCCGCTAGCATGAGTGAATAGAACGCCGCACACGGCTCGACCGGTATGCGAGCGATTTGAAATCAGTCTTAGTTCAGTCGCTTGCAACCTGAGATTTGCTGGTCGAGAACAACTGAGGTTGTGCAATTCTGGGGAACATTTTTATTAACTTGCGTGGTTTTGTTTAGGGCTGCAAATTTTCAGATTGTTGAAAATGAGTGATCAGTTAGTAAATATTAAGTTTGTACAGGAAGTGGAAAAACACGAAGTATTGTATAATTATAACCTTCCTGGATACTCAAGACGAGATATAACGGAAAAAAGCGTGGAGTGAGGTGGCGAAAGAAGTAAGCATGACAGGTATGTACAATGCGTTTAATAATATAAATTAATTAATGAACAACATATATTGCACATTAATTGACAAAACGACGGAACAAGATATTGTGTAGCAGGACAACCAATATATTTAATCTATAAAAAAGTAAATAAGATATCAATTTTGATAAAAGTATATATGTAACAACAGTTTTATCTGCGTTACTACTTTTGTACAGTAAAAATCAAATGTCTCGGACACAATAATTCCATTGCCAGGGCAGAGAGGCATGAGGAGACAGAAAATAATTAGCAATATAATTTCTGAGGGCAGTTGGTATTGCATCCACATTTATTGTTAAATCTGCCATTGGTATAATTGTGTTATTTTGTGATGTTCTTGTCATTTGAACTGAAGATGCTGTATACTCAATTCCTTCTCGAGCGCGAACAAAGTTGTGTAAAACGCAAACGGCTTTTATTATATTGCTGACTGTTCCCAGATCTCGGCATAGTATAGGACCGTTTAGGACCTGAAACTTTTCTGCTGCCATCCCAAATGCGCATTCAATTATTTTTCTCCCTCGGCTCAATCTATAGTTAAAAATGCGTTTAACGTTGTCTAGTGTTCTTTTTGGATACGGTCTCATTAATATCGTGTTAATGGAAAAGCTTCATCCCCTACAAAATAGTAAGGCAATGGGACTCTTTTTTCATCGTGCGTTAAGGGGGAGGGTGAAGGAATCTCAAAATTGCCTTGTGTTATCCAGTACTTGATTCTAGAAGCACGGAAGAGCCCTCCATCGCTGTTTCTTCCTGCGTAACCTGGTTCTATCATTGTAAAAAGTCCATCTGCATCACAACATGCCATAAGTACCACATAATGATAAGATTTATAATTGAAGTATTCTGAACCAGTGTTAGCAAATTTCTGTATTCGGATATGTTTACCGTCTATTGCCCCGATGCAGTTGGGAAGGTTCCACAAGAACTCGAAACGATCTGCTATCGCTTTCCATTTTTCAACCGTTGGTAAAGGCATATAGGTGTCATTCAGCACATCCCAGATTATTTTTGTTGTTTCTTTAACGATAATACCAACTGTGGTCTCCCCTCTTGCGAAGTATAAAGAAAGCGATACAAACGTGCAACCCGTAGCCAAGTACCTGTAAAAACATAGAAATATGAAATTTAAAAAAAGGTATTAATAAATTGTTATTTATTGACTATTATAAGGTATTTCCCTACGATATCTATAATACATATAAGTTATCTCTCATGTTTTCTTTTGCGTAATTTCCATTTTTTGCTTCTTTAATAATTAAAAAAAACTCTTTTTCCAGTTGCTGAGTGCAAGGAAAAATGGAGAAACCTTCGTACAGTTCTTTCTCGAAAAATGAAATGCCCTCCAAGTGAATCAGGAGCGACAAAGAAGAAAGCTTATTACTTGGCTGATGTAATGCAGTTTGCTGTGCCATTTATAAAGACAGCCATTCCTCCTTCACCTGGAAATTTGCCAGAGATGCCTGAACAACAGACAACCCAAGTACTATCACCCTCAACTAGCGATTATGATGAAAGTATTGCAGAAAATGATACAGAACCTGCATCGTTCTCACAGCAGCCCTCATCTCCATTTTCTCCGCCACCGCCGCCACTACAACAAACAGCACAGACTAAACGAAACACAGAGGGAAAGTCTTGTCAGTCACAAAAATTTAAGGTGGCCTCACGGCGGAAATGTGAAGAGGACACAGATGTGTCTATCGCTGAATATTTTACAGCTAAGAAGACTAAACTGGACCAAAATCAACAAGATGAAAGGAAAGAAAGTATTAAAATGTTTTTGTTAAGCCTGATACCCGATTTGTCTCAGTTGAATGATGTACAAATAAGGGAATTTAAGCGAAGAGTTTTGAATATTATCGACGATATTGGATTGAGTGCAGTAAGCCCCACTGAAAATACTACTGCTCGCTGCCAAAGTGGATCTGTGACATATTCTAATTCATCAAGTTTATCAGCAATATCATTTCCATCGACTCCTCATAATATTCCTCCCACAAGTCAGTATTATGAGAATTTTAGACATTCTCTGTCCCCCACTGAGGTCAATACCTACACTATTATTGATGACAGCACAACTTAGCAAGTTGCGGTCTTCCTTTTTTAAATGTTTAATTGTATTAAGCTTAAATATAATACTTACCTTAAAGTGATTAGTATTCTTTCCTCTGCGCTCACACATTCTCGCATATTTGTGTTCATCTTTGATAGGAAAGGGCTAAGCAGCTTAACTAATTCCAGGTAAGAAGCTTTGGACATTCTGTAGCATTGCACGAATTTGACATCTGTTTCGGCTAGCTGGTTAGCTGCCATGAAAAACCTGCAGTTTATGTTTCTTTCAATATAAGGATGACACCACAGTTTTCTTCGAAGCCTTCGTTGTCTTTTGTATCGGTAATAAATAAGCACGTCTTCTTCCTCACTACTAGACATATCTCACAGAAATAGAAGAAAATGTTAAAAAAACTGCATCCGTACTGCTCTCATGTACAGCACTGTTTGAGCTGGTTGTACGATACCAATTCAAATTCAGTCGTTTCATGTGCGGACAAGTGCAAGCAATATGAAACTATAATTTTAAAACAATTGCGTTGCTTGGCAGTTGATCAACACGTATCGCGACCTGGTTGCGTCGTGTGCGGACGGCCTAAGATGTGATAATGAAATAGACCAGTTTTACTTTTGATATTTATTGGAATTTAGCATGTCATCAAACCCTAATTAAGCATACGATTATGTCCACCTTGGAAAAAACTGGGTAAAATTGTCTCATTCCACTCGGTTCCTCTGTGCCTACAATATTTTTTTTTATAAATTGTGTGTTTCAAGAAATGATTTTCAATATTTTCAGTTCCAGTTTCTGTCACCCATGTTTCAAGATTGGAGTGGGTTAAAAAAATATAGGTGAATACCTACATGACATTGATTCTGATAATATTGTGAAGTTGCTCAGGGCATTTATTATGTTTCACTTCAATCTTTTTGATACTACTATGGCAAAACCAAGCAAGAAATAGACACGACCGTGCCTATATCCTTATTGCCAAAATAAATACATATTGAATGTTTGTCATTCATATCCCCCATCCAAGAAATTTCATCCATTCCCAAAAAATCCCAGTCAAAGGCAATTATGATACAATGCCTGTAGATTAGCTTCCAGTACAAAATCGAACTGTCTTATCATGTTTCCCTTAAGGATCCCTATTCACGTTTGAACTGTCTTGCAATTCCAACAGATGTTGATGGTCAAATTCTAAGTCAACCCATTAGTCATTCTGATATTGCAGTTTCATTGAAGGAATGCTGTTGGTTTCTCAACAAGCATTTGTGACTCTCCTTCAACTTCGGCAGCACGCCCTGTAAATTGCCTGCCAAAAGAACTACCAAAGACTTGACAGATGTAAGTACAATTGAACACGATCACTGCTATTCTAAGCCAGATTTTGTGGAACAGACTCATTATCAAGATAAATATACATTTCTGTCGGACACTTCGAGTTCATGCCTTACACAATTAGAAATAAGTAATAGTCAATTAATAGAAAGGAAATCTAAAATGTATCAAATTCACCGCAATACAAAGTGATGTTAACATCCCCCAATGCCCTACATGTCAGGAAGCCCTGTTCTCTGATGAGTTGGCCCATTACAGTTGTATGTTCATTTCAAGGAACAGGACATCAAGCAGAGGCTGACATACGCAAATGACAAACTAAGTTATCTACTAGATGTTATCCATGTAAAACTGTATAGTTTTTTGGATAAGTTTGCCCATTTGCCTAATGATCAAGCCTCCTTCAAAACAGGTCTGACACAACTTCTTGAAAATTTTCAGCCTTGCAATTTTCATGATGACCTCAAAAATATCATTAACAAATGCATCAGACTGGCAATCTTTTAGTATATTAATCATAAAAATTCTTTGAAAAGTCCTCTTGAAACATCTGATGGTCATTCAAGGAAAATGAAAAAGTTGAATGCCACCAGGTAAATCATTTTCGAATATTTGATGCTGGTTTTTAATTATTTCATGTACCTCCATGGATGAATCATCACAAACCCGGCTGTGACATACCTGACCAGGACATTTTTACCATATTGTGATAGAATTGTTTTATTTTATTTTTTAAAATTTTTATGTGGAGTTATTAAATTACTATATATGGCCTGTACCATATACATACAGGCTTTACTCATGTAAAATAAATGTAGAATTTTGCAAATTAATGTTTATTCAGAAGTATTATAATGTTATGTTTGATTAACGAAATCTTGTACCCTTTACATACAGATTTCACAATATTTTTGTTATTGAATTTTTATTGAGTGTGGTATCATGGGTTTTTGTAGTTTCCTTATGATCGTATATTCGAATTATTATTCAGAAACCTCCCGTGGGGGTTTCTGATTCTTCATTGCAGTATATCGTCGGTGATACTGCAATATGTCGTATGTCGAAAAGAGGTAATTTTTCAGGAGAGAAAGAAAACTGTTTTTATCGACCAATTTTAAATTTGAAATTGCTATTTTTTGTCTACTATGTATTTTTCTATTAGGGTATTAGTACTTAACTCGATTTTTTTGTTCAATGGAATATTAAGCAAAATGCCGTTACATACGACATATTGCATTGAAAATGGAAATATTTATGTCACATACGACAATTTTGTAATCCATTATACATCTCACAAAAATAATTTTTAACAGTTCTATTCTTTTTATTTACGTAATGAAAAACTAAACAAAAAATTCTAAACAAATATGTAATCTTAAAATAAACAGGAAAGAATAAAATATATTAATTTTTGATATGTGAACAAACTTGGTCAGACTTGCAGCTGTGCTTTAAATTGTCATAAAATCCATGGTAATCTGATTCGATGACAGATTTCAATTCTTGAAGATGTATGAATTTTGTATCCTCAATTTGGCGAGGAGATAAATATAGAGGTTCGTGAGAGAAAGAAGTTCTAGTACGACATGGTCTACGTGGCAGTTCGAGCCATTCATCCGAAAAATTTATTTTGTATTTTATTAGTCCTTCAGGAAGATACTGCAATGCACAAATGTCTGTAACATAGGGATCACCTTTTTTGCTTCCAGGTCGAATTTGTGAATACATTCCTTTTTTGTATTGCAAAAAATCGTTGAAATGCAGAGACACTACTTTATAAGGGGATGGGTTTTGCCTGGCCGCTCTTATAATTTTATTATAATCGGCGGGAACAGCTATATCATTTCTTCTTCCCAGCTTTCTCTCTATTACACTATGGACTGAATCCACCTCCATCTGGGTATGTCCTACCTCCAGGTACTTTTGTTCAATAATAATATTTTTTTCCATGGCTATCTCCAGCAAACCATTTGACAAATTCACATTTCTGTTTTGGTAGGTACAACCGTCGCTCCATAGGATTATTACCTTCGGGCTCTGCCTTTCTATCTCTTCATTAAGAAACTTTACTAAAATGGAAACAAAAACATCGCTGTCTAAACCTCCATTTCCCTCGTGCCATAAATAACAAGACACATCTTTGTTATTAAGATTAAAAAATGTTTGGTTGTGAACCTTCAGTTTTTGTTTATAGTACATGGCGGAGGCTTGGGTAAAAGGACAAAGAAGAACAGCTTGTAAGTCCATAGTGTAGACATACTTTGAGTTTCCTGCCTCTGATGAGATAGCTTCTTGTTTGTCTTGCTCTTTTTCTGACCGTGCCTGTTCTTTCTTGGCAACGTGACTATCGTAATCTGCTTGACTTAAATTTCCCTTTTTAAACTTCACGCATGTGTTGCACTGGTCCTTACGAGGTGTATAAATTTCAAGATTTCTTGTCTTAAAAGTTTTATAGAAAAGTCTCCAAGAACAAGATCTTAGGTTTTGACGTTCACAATAGTTAATAAACTCACGATGCAAATGTCTGTAACTATTCCAAGTGGGTTCCAAATAAAGTTTCCTAGTGGATGCTCGACAGTAGTGCGATTCAACTTTAGGCAAGCTGTCTAAGAATTGATTAACATTTTTTGTGCATTCGGAATCCTGAGGTGGCTCTACTAAAGCCGGTTCAATACCTAGCTCCATATTTGGTAAACATTTGTTTAAAACCCATTCTCTTACACATCTTTCTCCAATACCTAAAGTGGCTAAAAACATTTTCTTGCATACGTGATATTTTTTGGTAGACTCTGGATTATCTTTAGTTATTAAATAATATTTAAACCCTGTTTTCTTTCGAGACTCTTCTTCTGCAGTGTTTCGTCTTCTGTGTTTGGGCTGAGAGTGCAGTACAAGACTACTTACATAAATTTTTTTACCTTCCCAAGAACTAATTTCCCAAAAAGATTGAAATATTTGATTACGCATTTCATTTGTAATTTGCAAACATTCAAATTTTTGTTGTGGTCCCTTAGAGTCATTTTTGTGTCCCCCACATGACGGCTTTACTTTGCGCTGAACTCTACAGACTGTTTGCTGGTACTTGCCTCCAGTATTTTTCTGAAATCCCATGTATGCATGGCCTTTAAGTCTCGCTTGCGAATTTTTTGCTCGTTTCCATTGCGATGGATCTCTTTGCCCTTTACTTTTACGTTTTTTTGTTCTTCCATCCGGTGTCCGACGATCTTCTTGGTTTCCACCTCCTTGGTTTTCAACGTTTTCGTTTCCTAAACTATTTTCTGAGTCAGTATCTGTTGGCAGATACTCGCTGCCACTTTCCTGAAATGGATCTGGTTCTGAATGTCTTTCAGTATCTGAAGTTGCATCATGGACCTCTTCTTCATCTGCTACAACTTCTTCCTGATAGTCAATTATTGGTACAATACCACTATCAGAATCTGTGTTTTGTTCCAAATAATATAACTTTTCATCAGTTTTGGAATGCGATGTTTCTTTTGGGATTTCTGCCACTTCTAGGACTGTTAAAATTGGATTATCTACCAATTCTGCATTTCCTAATAGATCTTGAACTGACACTTGAACCATGCTCTCTGTTCTTTGAGGATCTGATGCATCGTTCAATTGGGTCGCAAAATTGTTAATGTTATCGTCTTTGGGCACTTGGTGAGAGGCTACTGCACTAGATGCTGAATTTCGAGCTAGTTCCACCAACAGTCGCGCTCTGTTTGACATTATGGATTCACTGAAAATAAAAAAAAACAAAGATGCAATATGTTGTATGTCAATACTTAACAAACAGAAATAATACTAAATAAAAGCTAAATTTGGAATGTAAAATATCGTATGTCACACAGTGTTCAAAAAAATCGATTAATTACTACAATAAATCATATCATTAAAGAGAAAAGGAATAAATAACCTACGTGAATTTTACTTGCCGTTTTGATATAATATATTTATTCAGAAAAAATTAAGGTTATACAAAATAATATTGTTGTTTTTTTTTGTTAATTATGGTATTTCTTGACTAAAAACTACAAACACTATAACGTTTTTGTAGTTTAAATTAAGAAAATAACAACAAACTCACCATGTAAACTCAAAAAACTATCACAAAACTCACATTTAGTTGTTACTGACACGTTACTGCTTGCAGCTAACCTAAAATGTATAATAATTTAAGTGACATACGACGTATCGAAATATCCAATTGTGTAGCGTTACGACATAGACGGAGAGCATGATTCTGACATACGGCATATTGAAGTATCCAGTTTTGTCAAGAAAAACATACGACATATTTGTATGTGTAAACAATCAGGGTACCTGTTCAAATTTCATATACAACATTTTGCAGGGGCATAGAGGACTGTATTTTGGTTACAATGGATATATAAACAAAAAATTGCAATTTTTGTGACATACGACATATTGCAGTATCACCGACGATATTGCAAATGCACCACATTACGTTATCTACCAGAATAAAGTTATTTTCCTAATTATATTGTTTTATTTATCACTCTTGAACGAACCCAATCACAAATACACGTGAGGTGTTTGAATTGTCTTTTCTAATGCAAAATTAATTTGTGTTATTAGGAAAACCATTCAAAAGCAAATGAAGATGACAATGAGTGACAGATGTGGTGAGAAAGTAGGCAAACATGAGAGCACCGCCGTATGTCATTGTAAGCAATATGGCGGCATATGTCATTCGTCAAATTGTTCCGAGTAGGCAGACGTTCTTTCAGTGTATATTTTGTGGTTTCACCCCTCTGGCGTCAACAGGTCAATCAGGGGGGTGAAACTCATATTGGCGAATGGGAAACAAAGCAGTGTTGCTGGTGCATAATATGACAACCATGTCGCACCCTCGAAAAATGGCGACTTATTCTCGACTGACGTCCGATTGGCCAGATTTAAATTTCCGGCGGGTTTCTTCCTGTGCTGTGCTTTGCAAAAATAACCTTACTTTTTCAGCATGTTCTACATATTTGAGATTATCGTTTATATACGGCAACGCTGCACTTGTTTAGCATCTATTACACAGGGCGAGATTAGTAGCCGATCGCTGGCCAGTAGCGAGTGAGCGAGTAGAACACGCTCAGCGAGCGCAAATTACACAGCGCTAGTAAAATCGCTTTACTCGCATCGTATTGAACCTTTGAAAAGTGTTTAGTTTGTATCTTTTGTGCGATAATAGAATCTAAAATGGCTGTTAAATGGAACAGTAATCAAATTATACAGTTCTTAAAAGTCTATGAACAATTTCCCGTTTTATGGAATATAAAACACAAATATTACGTTAATATCAAACTCAAAGATGTTTTATTCAAGAAAATGTGGGAGCAATTAGAGGATAAAGGGCTTTTAAAAGGAATGGACGAAAAACAACTAGAAAACAAAATAAAGAATTTAAAAGATGTGTTTCGTCAAGAACTGGCCAAGACAGAACGAAGCAAAAAAAGTGGCTGTGGAACAGAGGATATTTATACCCCAAAGCTAACATGGTTTGAAGCTGCCCATTTTTTCTCTGGAGTTTTGTCAACAAGGCATAGTAATTCAAACTTGGTAAGGAGATTTTAGATCTATATATTTTTTATTCATACTTAAGCAAATTATACATGGGTGAATATCAGGTATTTGGGTTTTTAGTGGTACCTCAGAAAAATTACTCATTTCAGTTTCATATTCATTACCTCTTAAGATTATACTATTTGTGATGCATCTTTGACAGGACCAGATAGTTTTTTGATTTTTAGAGATTTTACAGCTACCAGGGGAAAATGTGTAGTCAGGAGAGTGACACTATACACAGGGTAGTGACAAACTGAGACAGAAGAGTGACAACTTCTCATGTGAATGATCTTAAAGGACACTTTATAAAAGATTACAAATACCAATAGGTAAATAAGTTCAATAGTTTTTTATTGAAAATAACAAAATCCTACATGTTCTATTAGTCTCTTAAAAAATAACATTTGGATCAACTGAGTGAACCCTGCTCACACAAGAACTAATATAAATAAAAACCACTATAGCTGTTTATATCTTGCAACTTAATATAGATAGCAATGTAGGTACCTGAGTAATAATAATAATAATAATAATAATAATAATAGAAATAAAATCATAAAAACTTAAAACAAAAAATTGACATAATACTTATGAATCGCAATCAGTGCTTATAAATAAAAAATGGTAGCTAGCATAAAAATAAAATTAACATAGGTATAACCCGATTTTTTATGAATTCGAGTAGATACTCATTTTTCGAATACAGGTATAGGAGTTCTGAATTTATAAAATAATCTATCTCCTCTCATTACTATATTTGCGATAGAAACATAAGTAATTTAGCATTGCTTGAAAACTCATAAAGCCTTAATTTTCGTTCTTCTTAAAGAGAGCAAAATCAACTCCATATTTACATGAATTACACACAAGCATGTTTATCTTCTATGAACGTTTGGATATACAATCCAAAAAGGTCTCAAACGTTAAAATGAAGTATAACTTATCGGCACTCCTTTGGTTTTAACGAACCGTGCGTGTAAATTCTTCATAGAGTCTAGTAAAACCCTCTTTTGTTTTTTACTTTGTTTTTCGTAATGTAGTCATTTTTTCCTGGTCATAAGCGACTGTTGCAGTCTCCTTCAAAAAAATTTTAATTACGTTCTTTATATTCTCTCTAGTTTCATTCATTCTTGTTCTCCTTGTCACGTCTATCAAACCTCTCCCACAGTGGGTTATCGTTTCACAGGCTTCATATTAATTTGACTTAAAACATTGTACTTTCTAACAAACCTACCACTCAATACTTTACGAAACAGTGTCTTCTCATTTTTCTTTTTGGTAAGCGTTACATTTTCTTTTAGTTGATTTTGTTGTACATTACTGAATGGCAGATGCTTTTTAACTTCTTCCACGTTCTCCTGATTACTTGGTTTCGTTTTTTTTTTTTTTAGTAATCGGTCCACTTTCGACTTTGGTGACATTTTTAGACTTACGTGATCTAGTTTCCTTCGAAATCTCTTCACCTTGTTTCTTAATCGATCAATTTCGTTTTTTTTGTTTTTTGATAAACTCATTTATTCGTTTCCTCTTTTTTTCTGAGGGTCTATTGGCACCTGAAGCTCTATTGTCCAATATTTGAGGATCGAAGTGTGGATCTTCATGGTCCGAAGGCGGCGGTGACTCTGGATAATTAACAATAGTTTTTTGCCTCACACGATCCCTATATCTTTCAGTTTGCTCTCTCCATATCTTTCTCATAGCTCGCTGTTCCCTATCTGTCAGATCTTTTATACTTCTAACTTATACTTTCTCCTTCTTTCTGTGATGCTTCTCTTTTTCTTATTCTTTTAACTCAGCATTCTTGATTGGATCATTTTTAATTCTCTGGTCGCGTGGTCTTTCTGCTTGGCGTTTTTTCTCCAATCTTGGGTTTGCTTTTTTATAATTTTGCCATTTTAGCGAGTTATGGTTTTTTTGGTACCTGAAATTAATGAAATAGTGTCTATACCACATTCAACTTCAAGAGCAGGAAGCAGGCCGCTCAGAGCCGTAAACTGGGCCAGGCAACTTCTTAGGTGCAGCCCGCTGATTGATGTAACAGATTGGTATGAACACTGACACTGAGCGTTTGAGCACTGAATACGGCCCTAGGCGTCTGGCCCGGCCCCTCATGCCTGACCTATTTCAGATCTACTGCCTCTTGAAGTTGAATTTGGTATAGTAGCTACACATCTTATACAAAAAGGTGCCTTTGTATTTCCCCTGGGCAGTGTGTATTCCCCCTGACATAAAAACTGCCAGGGGAGTGACGCCAGGGAAGTGACAAAAACGTGCGTAAGCCCCAAAAAAGCAAGATATGTTGATTATTATATTATTTTAACGTGATTCATGGCTTTTGTATTCAAAAATCTTAATTTTTTATAAAGTCGCAAAAATGTAACTTTTAAATTCACAAAGATATGCTTACCAGGGGAAATGCTTCACTCACTGGCAAAGGGGTATCGGACGACTGTTAGTGGGCTACTGACGCGTCCCTGGTCTTCGTTTTCCAAATTACGATAGTTTCCCACTATCCCTTCTTCATTTGCTACTTGCTGCTCAAGGTCAAGTCGCATAGTTGCCATATTTTGATGAATATATGCAATTTGAATTGCGCCAGGTGAGGGTGACACTGTTCTCAGGAACCACTAATAAACGGGATTTTTTACGCATTTATGTATATTTTTAGTGTGCCTTTTTGCGAAAATATGTTATCAGTTGTATTAGGTAATACAAAGAGTATCCGCTTATTGTTATACCAGTACATAATACAGAGATTTGTTGATGTTTGCAGTGCAATTTGGGAATGGAACATGCCAGGGGAGTATACATTTTGTTAACTTTCAATCAGATTTTTCCTAAATCTTAATGGTTACCTCAATTTCGCCATATGTTCCAAATAAAGATTGACATCTTCCACTATTTGAATGGTCTATTTCCACAATTTGTCCATTGGATTAAGATTTTTTTGCAGGAACATTGAATTCCCGAAAAACTGATATTCACCCACATAACAAATAAAGTTAAATTTTCTTTAAAACTTTGAGCAGAATTAATTTGAAAAATAATAAATCACTTAAAAATATAAAAATTGTTCAAGCTAATTCCAATCCCACTTTTTTCCATTGCTACGGTAAAGGATTGTCTTCCATAAAATACTTAGCGTATTTGCGTCTTACTTCCTCTGCAGAATTTTTGTAGTTGTTGCTTCCCAAATGACTAACCGTTGGCAGATTATTCACGTGGTTTCTCCATTGCCCAAAAGTAATATTGCCCGTGTTAAGATCCTTTCTATCCACGGCATTTTCAGGAATATAAGTATTTGGGCTACTTTTTTTCAGCCAGTTGTGGAGACTACATGCTGCCAAAATAACATTGTCAATTGTAGTTTCTTTTAATTGAATTGGTCTTGAAAATATTCTGAAGCGCCACACAAGAATACCAAATGCATTTTCCGATACTCTTCTTGCGCGAGAGAGTCGGTAGTTGAATATCCTTTCAGTATTATTAAGCTGTGACTTACTGTAGTTGGTTCTCAATGGAAAGGCATCGTCCCCAACAATGACCGAATTTTCAGGCATGTTAAGTGTGTTATTTTGCATTGCTATGTTCAAATACTGTCTCTAAATATTGCACTGTCACTAGCTCGGCCGTTTGCTCCAATATCAATGTAAGTAAAGCAATAATCTGCGTCCACCATTGCGAATAACACGATACTATATGTTTTTTTGTAATTAAAGTACATTGACCCAGACTTGGGAGGTTTTTTAATCAGAACATGCTTGCCATCAATTGCTCCACAACATCTTGGGAAATTCCAACGAAGGAAAAAATTGTATTGAATTTGTTTCCATTCATTGCTTGTTGAAGGCATCTGCAAGAAAAAAATATGATTTAAAATTTGTTCAATTCTTAAATCAAGCAAAAAGTTAAAAAAATCTTTACAAATTTGTTCTAATTTTTTTCAGACTCTACCCAGCACACAAAATATATCTGAGGAAATCTCAAATTCTCAAATTGAACAGCGTGACGATGAAGAACCCGATACACAGCCCAAGGAACAAAATATAAAACCCTCAGAGGGGATGGGACCCCCTAAATCGAAAAAAAGGGTGAGAAAACAGGCAGATCCAGAAATTGGCGATGCAATCAGTCAGGTGAATAAAATAGCTGAAAATGTATCAGAAGGAAAACCGCACGACGAATTTGGAAAGTATGTAGCTGCAGAGCTGCGTCAATTACCCCAACGTGAGGCTTTTTTATTGCAGCAAGAAATTCAGAATTCTATTACACGTGTAAAGCTAATGTGTTTGGGAAATGATAATCAACTAAATAATAACTACAGAGAGCCCCTTCAAGTGCAAACTTTTTCACCGTTATCCTCCCCCAGTGATCCCAGCCCTGCATCATCAGCAACATATGAAGCAAATGTGCAAAATGACAAAGATAGCGTTTATGGTAACGATGTTATTCATCAGCACTATTAAATACATTTTCGGGGGCAGAGTTTGAAATAGTAGAAGAAGTTTCTTAATGGAATAGATTCTATTTTTCATATAATTATAAAAATATTTTGTTTTATAAGTATAAGTACTGTGTTAAAAATAAATTGATACTTAAATTAAACCTACCTTTATATATGGTTTTAGGACCTGACAAATTGCTGCAAGTACTTCGGGTACAAACAATGAAATTGTACATTCAGGCACTCGAAATAAATATTCTAGTGATTTGAACGAATCACCAGTTGCCAAAAAGCGTAGGGTTATTTCTAGTTTTGTAGCAGTTGGAATCGCCATCCTCATTATTGTGTCTTTTTTGCGGATTGTTTCGTCAACCATTTGTAATAGTACATTAAACTGTTCATTGCTCATTCTCAAAACATTCCTATATGCCACAGGATCTTCATCCTTTAATTGTCTTAATAAAATATTAGAAGCCCCGTTGTGTGTCCCGTTTTAAAATCCAATTCCTGACCCACATCCGTCTCGCTTTCCTTTTTTCTGGTTTAACCGTTCTTGAAGTTTTTTCCGAAATAAAAGGCTGACAAAAACACTTCCTACACGCACTATATCGGCCATTTTATCCAACTAGTCGGGCTTTAGCTTATTACACATAGCGTTTTCACTCGTCAGAGAGAAAAAAATTGCGAGCGAGTAGCGAGAAAAGTAGGCCGGTGTTCAACTTTACTCGCTGGGAAAAAGCGAGCCGCGAGTTTACTAGCAGCTGCGATTACATTTGACGACTTTTATAGCAGCGAGTAAATTCGCTGACGAGTAACTACTAATCTCGCCCTGTGTAATAGATGCTTTTCAGTGAAGGAGGCTGTGGTTAATGAGAAACAAAGCAGTGTTGCTGGTGTACAATATGACAACCATGAAGCACCCTTAAAAAATGGCGGTTTATTCGCAACTGGCGTTTTCTGATTGGTCAGATTTAAATTTCCGGCGGGTTTTCGTAACATTTCATTTTAATTCAATAAAGTTTCTATTATGATATTTGGAGACATACGTATGCCTTTTGTTCAGAGTTGTGAAGTAAAAAAATGTAAGTACACAAAGCTGTAATATATTTGTGCATACAATAAGATAAACTCCAAATCATAACTATTTCTTTTTTAAGGTGATTCAAATCAGTAGCCAGACTTCTGGCAGATCCTGAGGAAGATCAAAGATGCAGCGGTTACTAATTTGAGGAATGTAATATTTGAAGATCATACCTGTTGGAATCTCCACAGAACTTTTTGAACAGTGGAGCGCTACGAAAAGTTCAGCCGCCATTGTCAACCCCTGAGATCTTGAGAATTATCAGAAGTTCGGAGATTACTTGTAATCTAACCAAAAGGCACAGCTCTGAAGGATTTTTACAGACCATAACATTTGTAAGTTTTTATATGACTCAATAGCCAGTGATGAATTGTACTGCTTTTTGTCCAAGTTAAGCAGGGTTGATATGCAAAGCCCACTATAATTTCAATGAAATCGAAGCCACATGTTGTTATGGAACAATAACATGGGTGCCCACAGGGCGGTGTCACGGGGCCCATGGTATCTCCTGGGAATCTGCATTGACGTTAAAATTTACATATTTAGCATGCTTTTTTGTACCTACAACTTTGAGAATTTTTTGAAGTTGTGCCCCCTGAGAAAATTGCTACCTCTGCTGATCCAAAAATTTTGGGGAGCAGGTATAATCTCACATAAAGTTATCTCTTGATTATGATCAGCGTCCCTGAGAAAAATTCCTGTGGGTACCCATGGACAATAATATTATTGTTCTAATAAAAAAAGAATTCTGTGAATTGTAGTAACATATCAACACAACTCAATGTTTTCCTAATTTTGTATTTATGCAGGTATCAACAAAGGCTGGGGAATGGAAACATCTGGAACATAACGATGTTAGTACTGATTTGTATGAAAATGTACGAGATTTATATAATAAATAAATATTTAGGTATTTGCAGTATATATTTTTCTTCTGCACCTTTCCAGATTAGTAAGTAGATATGAGTGATCTTATAACAGCTTGTGTTACTGACGTTGCTATTTTAACATACAAAAAGCACTGATTAGTCAAGATAGTGCAAAATGTTAATAACACATGCTGTTATAAGATCTCCCATATCCCACCAAATTTATATGTAGAGCCGGCAACGTCGCGGGTCATTAATGTACACTCTAGCAACCATGTCGCACCGTCAAATAATGGCCGCTGATAAGTGTATATGTTTTGTGGTGCTGCCATTGAATAAAACCTTTTTCAGGGTACATGTTTTGTGGTTTCACCCACGTGGGGTCAACTGAGGCCTGACAAGGCGCAACACAGGAAATCTGGTAACGTTTTTGCGGTGAAAAAACAGCCGGAAACACTAATCAAATCCAAGCGAATAACCAAAATTTCTGTGTTATGTGCCGCGGTTATAATATGGTTCAAGATGACACACGGGTTGATGACGTCAGTTACACGAATCGCTTGAACGCGTTGGTTTTAACCCCGGTTTTGTTGCAAGTTGTTTATTTTAGAAAAGCGCGTATATAATCTCTGATTATTTTTATTATCACTTAATAATCGGTGCTTTTTCGTCTACAACTGTATATGGAAAGTTTAAATAAGAAACCTTTCATAATATTCATGGGAGAAATGTTTTTTCAGTTTTTTTTTAATGATGGAACCATGGCTTTGTAGCTATGATAACTTTCAATTCTCTAAATTTTTCCGCATGTCAAAGAAAACATTTATTGATTCAGCAGAAATGATGAAAAAAGAAATTAGCAAAACCGTATACAGGTGGATATCATCTAGTGAGTTTATATGGCCATATTTTAATATTCTTGTGGTATATGGCTACACAGGATACTTTGTTAAGCATAGGAACTACATTTAAAGTGTCCCCAACAACCGTAATGAGTATAACTAATAAGGTGCTCCACTTTATGATAAAACTGAAGTCAGCCTGTATCATTTTTCTCAAAAATGAAGCTGAAGTACAATAACAATATCCAATACCCGGCAAAATTCTGACTTGTCACATTTCAAATAATAACCAGAAATATAAAACTACTCTTGAGTTGGGTAAATACCACAATTTTGCGGTGATAACTATGACATATAACAGCTGATTCGTGACGTCACGGATCTTATAACCAAACTGATAACTGCACTCGCTTGAACGGATTGGTAAATACCAACCCAAAATGGTAAATACCATTTCCATTTGGTTATCCGCTTGAATTTGATTATTGTCAATATTGATAGTGTCACTTGTCTTTCTTCAACGTCACCGCTGTCAAGCTGCCATTTTTACCTTTACCGCTAAAAAAGTGCCAACGTGTGGAGTGGTTTGGATTAGTGATGTAAATATTCGGAATATTTTGATAACCGGTTACACGGAAACGGATGAATAGAATATTCGGATGAATCATCCGTAATAATATTACGTATCATCCATAATATCAGGTGCCTCAGGTGGAGCCAATCCGGCAAATACATGCGGTTTTATGCGACCTGGCAACACGGAATAAGGATGATTGAAATAATACGGAACAAGGGACGGTTGGTTATGATTAGTTATTAGTTTTATTCTCACGTGAGAAAGTGGTTTGTTTTGTTGGTTGTCTGTTGCGTCTCGCGTTCGTGTTCGAGCTGTGATCAACGCCACCAGTGGCGTGACCTATTTGAATTTTACCGCGGTGATTCTAGCAACAACGGCCAGCCAGCAACAAACGATAGTCCCTCTTCTCACCAGCGGCCGCGTCGCGCTGGATACCATCGCGCATCGCTACAGCAGCGAAGCCGGCGCACCGTAAGCAGGCGGTGCGGCACCGTCTTCCCATGTAAAACGGTGTTATAGTATCTACACAAAATTATATACATTGTGTGTTGTCAGTGTTATCACACTATCTATCACATTCCGTGGCCGGGGCATATTAAGCCTACCAGAGGGAGCGAAGGTTAACTATACGAAACGCACATGGAAATTTGAAAATTAAAATTCTCAATTTTTCTTCAAATCAACACCACTTTTTTTTCACGAAAATCAATGCTACAATGTATCCTTCATATCCGGGATCGATTACATCTCGTGGCCGGGGCATATTAAGCCTACCAGAGGGAGCGAAAGTTACCTATACGAAACGCACATGGAAATTTGAAAATTAAAATACTCAATTTTTCTTCAAATCAACACCACTTTTTTTTCACGAAAATCAATTTTACAATGTATCCTTCATATCCGGGATCGATTATATCTCGTGGCCGGGGCATATTAAGCCTACCAGAGGGAGCGAAAGTTACCTATACGAAACGCACATGGAAATTTGAAAATTAAAATACTCAATTTTTCTTCAAATCAACACCACTTTTTCTTCACGAAAATCAATGCTACAATGTATCCTTCATATCCGGGATCGATTACATCTCGTGGCCGGGGCATATTAAGCCTACCAGAGGGAGCGAAAGTTACCTATACGAAACGCACATGGAATTTTGAAAATTAAAATTCTCAATTTTTCTTCAAATCCACACTACTTTTTTTTCACGAAAATCAATTCTACAATGCATCCTTCATATCCGGGATTGATTACATCTCGTGGCCGGGGCATATTAAGCCTACCAGAGGGAGCGAAAGTTACCTATACGAAACGCACATGGAAATTTGAAAATTAAAATACTCAATTTTTCTTCAAATCAACACCACTTTTTCTTCACGAAAATCAATGCTACAATGTATCCTTCATATCCGGGATCGATTACATCTCGTGGCCGGGGCATATTAAGCCTACCAGAGGGAGCGAAAGTTACCTATACGAAACGCACATGGAAATTTGAAAATTAAAATACTCAATTTTTCTTCAAATCAACACCACTTTTTTTTCACGAAAATCAATTTTACAATGTATCCTTCATATCCGGGATCGATTACATCTCGTGGCCGGGGCATATTAAGCCCACTAGAGGGAGCAAAAGTTACCTATACGAAACTCACATGGAAATTTGAAAATTAAAATTCTCAGTTTTTCATCAAATCAACACCACTTTTTTTTCACGAAAATCAATTCTACAATGCATCCTTCATATCCGGGATCGATTACATCTCGTGGCCGGGGCATATTAAGCCTACCAGAGGGAGCGAAAGTTACCTATACGAAACGCACATGGAATTTTGAAAATTAAAATGCTCAATTTTTCTTCAAATCCACACTACTTTTTTTCACGAAAATCAATTCTACAATGCATCCTTCATATCCGGGATCGATTACATCTCGTGGCCGGGGCATATTAAGCCTACCAGAGGGAGCGAAAGTTACCTATACGAAACGCACATGGAAATTTGAAAATTAAAATTCTCAATTTTTCTTCAAATCAACACTACTTTTTTTTCACGAAAATCAATGCTCCAATGTATCCTTCATATCCGGGATCGATTACATCTCGTGGCCGGGGCATATTAAGCCTACCAGAGGGAGCGAAAGTTACCTATACGAAACGCACATGGAAATTTGAAAATTAAAATACTCAATTTTTCTTCAAATCAACACCACTTTTTTTTCACGAAAATCAATTTTACAATGTATCCTTCATATCCGGGATCGATTACATCTCGTGGCCGGGGCAAATTAAGCCTACCAGAGGGAGCGAAAGTTACCTATACGAAAAGCACATGGAAAATTGAAAATTAAGATACTCAATTTTTCTTCAAATCAACACCACTTTTTCTTCACGAAAATCAATGCTACAATGTATCCTTCATATCCAGGATCGATTACATCTCGTGGCCGGGGCATATTAAGCCTACCAGAAGGAGCGAAAGTTACCTATACAAAACTCACATGGAAATCTGAAAATTAAAATTCTCAATTTTTCTTCAAATCAACACTACTTTTTTTCACGAAAATCAATTCTACAATGCATCCTTCATATCCGGGATCGATTACATCTCGTGGCCGGGGTATATTAAGCCTACCAGAGGGAGCGAAAGTTACCTATACGAAACGCACATGGAAATTTGAAAATTAAAATTCCCAATTTTTCTTCAAATCAACACCACTTTTTTTTCACGAAAATCAATTCTACAATGCATCCTTCATATCCGGGATCGATTACATCTCGTGGCCGGGGCATATTAAGCCTACCGGAGGGAGCGAAAGTTACCCATACGAAACGCACATGGAAATTTGAAAATTAAAATTCTCAATTTTTCTTCAAATCAACACTACTTTTTTTCATGAAAATCAATTCTACAATGTATCCTTCATATCCGGGATCGATTACATCTCGTGGCCGGGGCATATTAAGCCTACCAGAGGGAGAGAAAGTTACCTATACGAAACGCACATGGAAATTTGAAAATTAAAATACTCAATTTTTCTTCAAATCAACACCACTTTTTTTTCACGAAAATCAATTCTACAATGCATCCTTCATATCCGGGATCGATTACATCTCGTGGCCGGGGCATATTAAGCCTACCAGAGGGAGCGAAAGTTACCTATACGAAACGCACATGGAAATTTGAAAATTAAAATACTCAATTTTTCTTCAAATCAACACCACTTTTTTTTCACGAAAATCAATTTTACAATGTATCCTTCATATCCGGGATCGATTACATCTCCCGGCCGGGGCATATTAAGCCTACCAGAGGGAGCGAAAGTTACCTATACGAAACGCACATGGAAATTTGAAAATTAAAATACTCAATTTTTCTTCAAATCAACACCACTTTTTTTTCACGAAAATCAATTTTACAATGTATCCTTCATATCCGGGATCGATTACATCTCGTGGCCGGGGCATATTAAGCCTACCAGAGGGAGCGAAAGTTACCTATACGAAACTCACATGGAAATTTGAAAATTAAAATTCTCAATTTTTCTTCAAATCAACACCACTTTTTTTCACGAAAATCAATGCTACAATGTATCCTTCATATCCGGGATCGATTACATCTCGTGGCCGGGGCATATTAAGCCTACCAGAGGGAGCGAAAGTTACCTATACGAAACGCACATGGAAATTTGAAAATTAAAATACTCAATTTTTCTTCAAATCAACACCACTTTTTTTTCACGAAAATCAATTTTACAATGTATCCTTCATATCCGGGATCGATTACATCTCGTGGCCGGGGCATATTAAGCCTACCAGAGGGAGCGAAAGTTACCTATACGAAACTCACATGGAAATTTGAAAATTAAAATTCTCAGTTTTTCATCAAATCAACACCACTTTTTTTTCATGAAAATCAATTCTACAATGTATCCTTCATATCCGGGATCGATTACATCTCGTGGCCGGGGCATATTAAGCCTACCAGAGGGAGAGAAAGTTACCTATACGAAACGCACATGGAAATTTGAAAATTAAAATACTCAATTTTTCTTCAAATCAACACCACTTTTTTTTCACGAAAATCAATTCTACAATGCATCCTTCATATCCGGGATCGATTACATCTCCCGGCCGGGGCATATTAAGCCTACCAGAGGGAGCGAAAGTTACCTATACGAAACGCACATGGAAATTTGAAAATTAAAATACTCAATTTTTCTTCAAATCAACACCAGTTTTTTTTCACGAAAATCAATTTTACAATGTATCCTTCATATCCGGGATCGATTACATCTCGTGGCCGGGGCATATTAAGCCTACCAGAGGGAGCGAAAGTTACCTATACGAAACTCACATGGAAATTTGAAAATTAAAATTCTCAATTTTTCTTCAAATCAACACCACTTTTTTTTCACGAAAATCAATGCTACAATGTATCCTTCATATCCGGGATCGATTACATCTCGTGGCCGGGGCATATTAAGCCTACCAGAGGGAGCGAAAGTTACCTATACGAAACGCACATGGAAATTTGAAAATTAAAATACTCAATTTTTCTTCAAATCAACACCACTTTTTTTTCACGAAAATCAATTTTACAATGTATCCTTCATATCCGGGATCGATTACATCTCGTGGCCGGGGCATATTAAGCCTACCAGAGGGAGCGAAAGTTACCTATACGAAACTCACATGGAAATTTGAAAATTAAAATTCTCAGTTTTTCATCAAATCAACACCACTTTTTTTTCACGAAAATCAATTCTACAATGCATCCTTCATATCCGGGATCGATTACATCTCGTGCCGGGGCATATTAAGCCTACCAGAGGGAGCGAAAGTTACCTATACGAAACGCACATGGAAATTTGAAAATTAAAATACTCAATTTTTCTTCAAATCAACACCACTTTTTTTTCACGAAAATCAATTTTACAATGCATCCTTCATATCCGGGATCGATTACATCTCGTGGCCGGGGCATATTAAGCCTACCAGTGGGAGCGAAAGTTACCTATACGAAACGCACATGGAAATTTGAAAATTAAAATACTCAATTTTTCTTCAAACCAACACCACTTTTTTTTCACGAAAATCAATGCTACGATGTATCCTTCATATCCAGGATCGATTACATCTCGTGGCCGGGGCATATTAAGCCTACCAGAGGGAGCGAAAGTTACCTATACGAAAGGCACATGGAAATTTTATCTACTGGCCTCCCAAAATACTGAATTGCAACGTTGTATTAGGGCGAAAGACAGGATAAAAAGCCTTACTGATACTGGAGGGTTATGTCCGAGCAATAAATTATAGATAAAAGGAACCGCATTCTATAGAAGGGCGTGGCTTGGTAGAGTTGTCTCCAGTGGCGGTGGGCTATTGCCGTTGATGAGGTGCAGGCTTAATTAAGTTCAAAATATGGTATGATTTCCAAAGCAGACTACATCTTTTTTTCTAATATATCTCCAGGCTTTTGAAAAGGAAAATATTTTTCAAATTTCAATATTCAGGGAGAAGCAGGTTGTTTGATTAATTCTGGTATGGTAGGTTGGATGTTTGGTATTGAATAAACAAGCCGTAGTTAACTAGGAAACTGAACATTCATATCTAACATGTAAATATGAAAACCGTTTACTTTACGAAATTAGCGCTGGCTATTTATTCTTCTTGCAACTAATTTCATTAGCCCTGAAAAGTGTTTTACCAGTATTTAGCTTAACCATCCTCTGTGTCTATACAAAACTACATTCTGGTCTACATGCTTCTTACACATAACATACTAGTAGATTCAGCCCCATTATGCAGAAATCCAAGTATGTAGAATTTTTGCTTTTCCAGTAATCCTCCCAATGCTAATACAAACAATTACGATCAGTTATGATTTGCTAATATTATTCATCTGTGACTTCCTAGTTTAGTCCGATGACGGAAATGTTAAATGTGCTCATAAAAGTGATTTGTAGGAGCCACTGTTATGGTTGATTTTTTTTTATTTTTTTATACTCCAACTAACACGAAGGCCTAAGGCCTAAACACCCATTGGGTACCGTGGGGCTATAGGGGGATACAGGGGAAAGGGGGAACGCCACACGGACTCTGGTGAGGGAACACGTGTGCATGCAACATGCACACATTGTGGCTCCGCCTACGAGATCCGCCGGGTAGTACCTCCACGTTCGACAGTCAGAGACTACCATCTACCACCTACTGGACAATCACAACATCCATAGCCAAGACTGATCAGAAGACCAAAGGGTCTACTACTGCGGCCACCGCTGCAGCCTAGAGATAGTAATTGTTTCTTGTAGATTGAGATACTGCTCAACCAGTGGTGTTATCCAGAAAAAGATCTGGGGGTGGGGTCAGGATCCAGGGTCATGAAAATTCCGTCTCGGAGGGGAGGGGTGTCTTGGAGATAGAAAACTGCATAGTAGGAGGGGACTCGCTTAGTCCAGGTAGCTACACTTCACAGAAGATATAGCATAACATGCTATATGTAGAAGAAGCGTAATGAGCTGTTGCGCTTCGGGAGGGGAGACTCCGAGGAGCCCCAAAGCCCTCCCATGAATACGCCGGTGTGCCCATACCAGAATAGGCGTGGGGTCTGTGGGCCAAGCTCAAAGAGTTCCCCGTTCTTTCTAACATAATATCATTGGGTTTGCATCCAACCAGCGTCGGCGACGAAGCAAATAAGAATAATAAGTCCTTCTTGATTAAATTTACAACTTGATGCATTAATTAATGAAATTATCCCGTTTTTAGTCATAAAATGCTACCAGACATTTGAGAAAAAAATAATATTTTAAATTTCAATAGGCATTAAGAGCATGTAATTTTTTCTTATGAATGTGGAAGTGGAACAACCAGCGGGTACGCTAATGCAGTCGGCGGCGCGGCACCTCAAAGACAAACGCTGTATTTTGTGTTTTTGGCTCACAAAGAGATTGACAGTAGCTAGTAAAAAAAAGTCGTATTTTTCTATTTGACTCTTACCTTTAGTGGATTTAGCATTTAGAAGGCTGGCTATTATTATATTTTTTTATACCTCCAATCGCATCCTAAGAAAAAAATTCGGCCTGATTTTTTGTTCATTTTCCTGTTGTGCTTTTTGTCACTGCAAGCAAACTGTATCTAAACTGTTTTCACAAAGCTTTTTGAAAAACTTGTTAGTGAGACTTCGCTTTGAAATGATATTCCCAACTTGGGGGAATAGGACGGAGGTTTTTTTCAGTGTACTCGTATAGTACAGAAATATTTTCACTGTATACTTACTGGAAATCTATTTTGAATAAAAATTTGACATTTTTTAAGACTGCTACGTGGCCCGTATTAGATTTTTATAAAAATGTGTTTGTTTATTTGTTACTTTTGTTTATGGATTTATAGAGAAACTTTTTTTTTTGAGAATTCCAGATTGATTTATTACTTGTTTGTATTTTAAAGGGTATTATTTTTGTTTTAATTGCATGGAATTGACTGTTTGTTTTTATTATTTTATACTATACACTATGCACCGGCGGGTCTTCGGCGATCTAGTTCTTTTCTGCCGCTACACCAACGGACTTTGCTCCTCGGAGCTCTCTTCCATGATGCAGCCGCGCGATGTGCCTGTCAGATAGACCCGCCTAACTTTGACGTCCTATCCTAACCGTGTCGAGCTTCGTTCATCCAGAACTGGGCGATACGACCGCCCCTTTGTCCCGAGAGTTTTGAGACTGTGGAAAAATCTACAAGAGGAAGCTTTTCCCAGTTCTATTAACCTTAGTTCAAAAATCGTATTAACAAAATTTCTTTGGGACCGTCATAGCAGCCGCGGTGTTTCGGCATTTAGGCTTGTGCCTGCGCGACTGCTTCGATATATAATATAGGTATATATATACCTGTATATATATATATATATATATACTCCATAATCATTTCAATTTTTGTCTTGTCTATTGAATACCAAATATATTTGACCTACCATAGAAAAATTCATCTCTTAATCTCTGTTTGGGAATCTGACTGACCAGTTATTAAACCGACCGTCGGCAATGAGTAATCAGGGGAGCAGAAACAAGTCGTCCTGCGACCTGTCTTTAGGTAGTGCGTCCCTCTTTTATCGAGTATAATTTATTGCCGGTTTATTTCTTTCATGTCCTTTACTGCGGTCTGATGGATCACTCTAAGCAAAAGCTAAACATACACGGTAATGTTTACCGAAAGGACATGCGATAAACAGGTTACAGTAACAATTAAGAGTTTTGAGCGTAGCAACTAGAATTCTTAGAGAAATTTTACATGGAGCACCCTTCAAAACACTTTAAGGAGTGTGTATAATTCGTATTTTTAAGTGTTGTGTTCTGAAGATTTAAAAATAGGAAAATTGATATATCATTATCTGCCGTTGGTAATAATGGAATCATCAACTTGAGCATTTGATAGACCAGTTGAGTATGAGTGAAAGACGAAAGGTAAGAAATCAAAGGCCCTGGATGGAATGAAGCTTCTCAAACGCTGGGAGATTTTAGGTACTAATTCGCGTCGTGTATCGGCGGAGTGTGGGTGGAGACAGTTGATTATGATTTGTTCACCAAAATATTCATACAGATCATATTGTGGCGGAATCATGAATCTGGATATCCATATTTTTAGCGTGTATGTCCAGCTTTACATCCACCCTTCAACTGGATAGATACACCCACACACATGCCGGTATATAGTAGGTTTTTTTTGTTTATGATTTACTGCCTGGAGGCGACCAAGATATTCAATAAATGGAAGAAAGGTTACAGGGGGATGGTTCACCTGAATGGGTTCCCTACTTTTAATTTTATTGATTTCAACAGAGTACCTAATGCCTAGTTTGGCATGTCATAGAGTATATATATAATTGAGTTTATAGAGGGTAATACATATTATTATTTTTTCTGTCTAGACGATATATGATAAATAGCATTTTCTGGAAAATAGGCTTGAAAAATAGAGTGATTTAGCGTTCCACCCATTGGCGATAACCCACCTGTCGTTCTGGTTTCCTTGACATTGTGCAATATCAGTAACTACTATACTGATTCTAACAGAGGTTGGAATGGATTATTGTTGGATTATTGTTCGGCCACAAGTTTGAAAATGAGTGTAAGAGCGCTAAACTTAGTAACCAGAAAAGAAAGCAGATTTTCCAAAATGTGTGCTTACATTCTAAAAGCTTTTTCAGTGTAGATGAAAACAATCACTTTGTTTTATGTATGTTCGTATTTATTTTTCAGGGAACATGAATAATGTAGACTGAAGAGTATACAATTAAATAAAGAAATGGAACATCACATCTATTATCTCGCAATATACTTGAAGGATCTACTTTGGAAATGTTTGGCAATAATCATTGAGGTAGAATGCAAAACTAAATAACAAATTTGTATCGTATTTTCTTCTTTTTGGTACTACCCAGTCATGAATCACAAAAATTTAGTTGTTCAATAAAGAGTTCCAGCACGATGTAACTTCAAACAAACAACTTTTTAGGACAGCATAAAAGAACGGTGGGCCTTTGGAGTCACTATCGAATGATCTTATAATCCTCCTAATGTTTGTCTAGTCGCTAATGAAACCTCATAAGCTAATAGTGCCTACTGATGACATTCCGGCATTCACGGTGGCTTTTTTTAAGCAAATACATAAGTTATTCTTTGCGTTTAGTGGTGTTACAACTTAAGCGACGATGTCTCAAATTCCAAATATGTTAGAATAACAATAGTCGCCTTTACATCATTAGTGGAGAATCGAAATATTAGCACCCCACTTCCTGCTAGTTTCGCAACACCTAAAACAATCCGGTGTTTTGCGGTCAACTACCTTCAGGTGACCTTCATTCCTGGATATTTACCTTCCTCCTGACTAGCTGCTATATCACAGACATCACAGTTTAACGCCAAGAACTGTTTCAACGACGAAGTGACGCTACTCCTCTATAGTCCATATCATTTCGCCACTACTTGCTTAACCACCTTAGGCGCTAATGCGACATTGCAGTTCAGTATTTTGGGAGGCCAGAAGATTAAGGAGGTATGTGCAACTTCGATTGCAGATTTTTGTACCTTATTATAACAATGAACTGATGAATTATAATTTATTGTTCGTCCAACCTTCGTTTTTGGCTTGTCTATTGAATACCAAATATTTCACCAACGACAGAAAAATTCATCTGTCAATCTCTGTTTGGGATCTGACCAGTTATTAAACAGACCGTCGGCAATGAGTAATGACCTGTCTTTATGTAGAGCGTCCCACTTTTTGCCAGTATAATTTATAGCACACATCAGAACATGTGAATCTCTATTCAGACAGTAGACAAACAAAACCTTGACTGGCTTCTTCTACCGAGTCAAATTCTTAACTCAGTCTTTACCGATAGCTTAGCACACCAATATTATTATATTGAATATCGCATATCTTAGGCGTAGTTCCGTTGAAATTTTGCAGGATTGCATGCTTACCTAAAAGTAATGTAAAAGTAGACGGACCGAACTCGGTTTTTCTCACTTTTTTGTTTTGTATCGAAATCAACACCTCTTAAGCTGAATATTGAAATGATTGAATATGTACAAAATAAGGCAATGAAAAGTGCTAATTAATTATCAAAATTCATGTTTTGTACCTTTTTTGTTTTTTTAATCAAAAAATTTGCATTTATTCAAATATGTTATGTTTAGCAGCTTAAGCAACGTAAATCAGTTTAACAGTATTGAATTCGAAAATCACGTGACGAGACGACCGCACCGCATGATACTATGTAGAAAAACCAGAAAATTGCACAAGGGTATCGGCACTACTGGAAAATTCCTTGCAAGTACGCTTTCCTTGTAATAATACTTGCACGTTCCCACATTCCAGGCAAATGTCAGTAGTTACTGGCTAACCGGCAACACTGAAGATGATTCATTTTAGCCGAAGAATGCTACGCGTGGCTGGCGGGGAATGCCGTACAGCTCAAAGGAAGAGGCGCGCCGTTGCCAGTGCTTTATATTTTCCAAAGATTCTCTGTAATAACTGTCTCCCCGCTATAATATTATTCAAATATCTCTCAATAACAAGTATAGACAAGTGGGAAAGGGAGCCCCTCGATCTGTTCTAATACTGGGAGACATAGTGAAACGGTAGGTAGTATGGACCGAAACCCTTATCTTAAAATGAAAAAGTTTTTCATGAAGTTTGTGGGATATACAGGGTGATTTATTTAAACACGCCAAACCTTTAAGATCGCATATCCCAGGCACTATTAAACCGAGTTCGTTAAAATAGAAGTTACGTACAGGTGGACGGACGGTTAAAAAATGCAGGGCCGGGCTATGTTTTTTCACTGTTTTGCTTTTGACCAAATCAACACTTTTTAGCTTGATATTGAAATGTTTGACAGTGTACATAAATGCCAACGAATAGCGCTAACCTATTAGCTAAATAGATTGTGTTGATGCATTGTAGAATTGATTTTCGTGAAAAAAAGTAGTGTTGATTTGAAGAAAAATTGAGAATTTTAATTTTCAAATTTCCATGTGAGTTTTGTATAGGTAACTTTCGCTCCCTCTGGTAGGCTTAATATGCCCGGCCATGAGATGTAATCGATCCCGGATATGAAGGATGCATTGTAGAATTGATTTTCGTGACAAGAAAGTAGTGTTGATTTGAAGAAAAATTGAGAATTTTAATTTTCAAATTTCCATGTGAGTTTCGTATAGGTAACTTTCGCTCCCTCTGGTAGGCTTAATATGCCCCGGCCACGAGATGTAATCGATCCCGGATATGAAGGATACATTGTAAAATTGATTTTCGTGAAAAAAAAGTGGTGTTGATTTGAAGAAAAATTGAGTATTGTAATTTTCAAATTTCCATGTGCGTTTCGTATAGGTAACTTTCGCTCCCTCCGGTAGGCTTAATATGCCCCGGCCACGAGATGTAATCGATCCCGGATATGAAGGATGCATTGTAGAATTGATTTTCGTGAAAAAAAAAGTGGTGTTGATTTGAAGAAAAATTGAGAATTTTAATTTTCAAATTTCCATGTGCGTTTCGTATAGTTAACCTTCGCTCCCTCTGGTAGGCTTAATATGCCCCGGCCACGGAATGTGATAGATAGTGTGATAACACTGACAACACACAATGTATATAATTTTGTGTAGATACTATAACACCGTTTTACATGAGAAGACGGTGCCGCACCGCCTGCTTACGTTGCGCCGGCTTCGCTGCTGTAGCGACGCGCGATGGTGTCCAGCGCGACGCGGCCGCTGGTGAGAAGAGGGACTATCGTTTGTTGCTGGCTGGCCGTTGTTGCTAGAATCACCGCGGTCTTATCCTATAATCTGAACGATTCTTCACTCGAGCTATAAACATCTTCATAACAGATACTGGTTTTCATATCTGGTTATTAAGTCAAGGATCACAAAAGTAAAAAACCACTAATATTCTCAAAAAACCCAAAAATGAATATAACCAATTTTTTAGATTACAGAAAGTTGTAAAAAGGATACTTGTGTGGTTGGAAATGTCATTTAATGTGTCCGCCAAAATTCCGTCACAAGAGCTATTCGAGTCTTCAACGTCTTGCTCTGGTTTATATTGTACAGACCCCAAATTATAATGGACGCATACCTCCTCTGCAGAACAATCATTACAAGTTAATTGTCTAAAGCGAATAATGGAAGGGTTTGCCTTGGTCCAAAGAGCCTCGTGAAAATGATAACACCCTCCAACGTTTGTAGCTTATCTAGTAGGGTCTCATAATTAGGAATATCTTCTGCTCTGGCCACAATACTATCAGCAGTTCTCTTTACACACCCACTTATGCCATCTCTGAGAGAGCTTTTTTAATTTGTCGAATCTTTTCGTATTGATGGAGCATGTTAAAATGGTGAGTAAGCAAAGTTGGTAGGCTTTTTCTGAAATTCTAATACCAATTCTGCTTTGCTGCTGTAAATATTTTCCTTAATTTTTTTAACGCAAACTTTTTCCTGGCCTTTCACCAACAGTTTCTCCTTTTTTGGTACCCACTACTCATATTTTACATGCTCAGTAGGATTATATTCTAAAAATTCAACGTTTTGCCGTAAACATTCAGGACATTTTCTTTTTAAGCATGCTTCCTTGATTTTGTCTTCAGCGGAGCACGTTATCTTTTTGATAATTTCGTTGCAGCTATTTTATTTAATAATGTTGTAAAATTATAATTTCGAAACCACATACTGGAAATTGACGTGAGTTTCACAAAAACATGTGTCACGATCTTTAACCTTCAATGGAACCACCCAAAAAGGTCGCATCTTACAGAAGAAGCTGTAGCTTACCTTTTTGTCTGGATAAGTACAGCTAAATTTGGCATATAGATCTTTCAGAGAGTAGTTCAAATACCTCTTCTGTTGTTTTACTTTTTTAAATGTTATCGTTTACTTTTTTCCTGGGCATATTCGGCTTGAGTCATCATTTTCATAAAAATGTATGATTTTTCTTCGAACCTCTGTCCATATACGATCGAAAATTCTGCTGTTTTTCTTATTATATTTGAAACGCTTAGGTACTAACATCTTAAGTCTTTCTTGAAAACGGTATTTTTTATTACTCTTCCTGAAACAGCCGCCATCAGATTCCTTCTTTCTTCTCTATTATTTTTTGAAAATTCATTTTCTTTTATTTGGGTAGACAAAACTGCCCCAAAAAGTAAGGGTTGTTTAATCTCATTTGAAATTCTTTTGTCATCAATCATTCTCTGAACGTTAGAGTTTGGGGAATCTTTGTCTGGGTTACGATTTCTATAAAGCCTCTACTTGTATTTTTCTTTCTTAGCTTTTTCTCTTTTAAGTTCTTTCTTTAGTTTTTGAATCTCGAATCTCAACTTTCTTCTATTTCTTCTTAATCTTCTTTAACCTGCTGTCAATATTGCTGATGTTGGCGTCTCCGGAATATTTTGGTGCGTAGGGGTTTGCACAGAATTCTCACGCATCGAGTGCGGCCGCATTGTTCCCAAACCCTCCACATTTCCCTGCACGGGTTCCTGTCGTAACTTGTCGTAACTTTTTTACTTCTAGCTCTCCAGTCTTTTCGTAATTTTCTCTGCTGCCGAGGGGTCAGATCATTGATGGATTTTATTTTGCCCTGTTCCTTCCTTCTTTGGTATCTTTCTCTCTCTAGCCTTTTAGCCTCTTCATATCTTTCTAGATTACTTTTTAGTGCTTCCCTATACTTTCTTACTCGTTGTTCCACCTTTTCCCTCTTTTCTTGCTCTCTCTTGTCATTAGTGCTTTTTTTTCTGCTTGGCCATGCTTCTTCTAAAAGTGTTGGAACAAATGAAAATCTTATCTCCGTAACATGAGTCTCACCTCCGTAACAATAATTATGTTACGGAAGTGAGGTTACGGTTGTGAGAATATTTATGGTTTTTAACTTCTCTTACTCTCATTTTAATTACTTTACTTTCGATAATACAAATATTAAGATATCTGTTCAGAACGGCATTCCAAACCAAGATGAAAATCCGAGGACATTTTATATTTCACGTAATTGTACGAAATGCAATTTGAATATAAAATGAAAATGCATTTTTTGCAAGATTTTGAGTGGCTTTAAGTATTGCTAGTGAGCATATCTCAATTGGACATTACTAAGTTTAAGAATAATTAGTCTATATCTCATAACTTTTGTTTGGGGATACGTTACGAACGTGAGAAATTATATTTTGCAAGGCAAATAAAATTAGGAAATAAATGAAAAATTAGTATTTTTGGTATACTTCAGTAAGAACTAGTAGAGTACTGAATATTTTTGGTATTTTGTTCTTAGTTTTACCAAAGCAAAGGAAAAAATCACTGAGGACACAAACATCCCGTTTTTCAAATAATGACCCATATATTTCATCGAGGCCACCCATTCCCTAAAAGGGTTGAAATCGATTTTCTTATTATCTGGTTTTTGGCTGCTACCCCTTTAGAAGTTCGCTCAGTAAATTTGATCTGGCCCATAAATTGTCTTAATATGTTTGTAATTTTTCTGGATCATTTCATCGAGGGCACCCATTCCCTAAGTGTTGAAATAGATTTTTCTATTATTTGGTTTTCGGCTGCTACCCCTTTAGAAGTTCGCTCAGTAAACTTGATCTGGCCCATAAATTGTCTTAATATGTGAGTAATTTTTCGGCATACATTTTATCGATGACACCCATTCCCTTAGGGTTAAAAACGATTTTTTTATTATCTGGTTCTTGGCTGCTACTCCTTTAAAAGTTCGCTCAGTAAATTTGATCCGGCACATAAATTGTATTAATATGTGAGTAATTGTTCGGCATTTCATCGAGGACACCCATTCCCTAAGGGTTGAAATTGATTTTTTTATTATCTGGTTTTTGAAATTGATTTTTTTATTATCTGGTTTTTGACTGCTACCCCTTTAGAAGTCCGCTCAGTAAATTTGATCTGGCCCGTAAATTGTCTCAATATGTGAGTAATTTTTCGGGATATATTTCATCGAGGACACCCATTCCCTAAGGGTTGAAATCGATTTTTTATTATCTGGTTTTTGGCTGCTACCCCCTTTAGCAGTTCGCTCAGTAAATTTGATCTGGCCCATAAATTGTCTTAATATATGAATAATTTTTCGAGGTACTTTTCATCGATGACACCCATTCCCTAAGGGTTGAAATCGATTTTTTTATTATCTGGTTTTTGGCTGCCACCCCTTTAGAAGTTCGCTAAGTAAATTTGATCTGGCCCATAAATTGTCTTAATATATGAATAATTTTTCGAGATCGAGGACACCCATTCCCTAAGATTTTAAATCGATTTTTTCATTTTCTGGTTTTTGGCTGCTACCCCTTTAGAAGTTCGCTCAGTAAATTTGATCAGGCCCATAAATGGTCTTAAAATATGAATAATTTTTGAGGTACCTTTTATCGAGGACACCCATTCCCTAAGGGTTGAAATCGATTTTTTTATTATCTGGTTTTTGCCTGCTACCCCTTTAGCAGTTCGCTCAGTAAATTTGATCTGGCCCTTAAATTGTCTTAATATACGAATAATTTTTCGAGGTACTTTTCATCGATGACACCCATTCCCTAAGGGTTGAAATCGATTTTTTATTATCTGGTTTTTGGCTGCTACCCCTTTAGAAGTTCGCTCAGTAAATTTGATCTGGCCCATAAATTGTCTTAATATAGGTATGAATAATTTTTCGAGATCGAGGACACCCATTCCCTAAGATTTTAAATCAATTTTTTTATTACCTAGTTTTTGGTTGCTACCCCTTTAGAAGTTCGCTCAGTAAATTTGATCTGGCCCATGGATTGTGTTAATATGTGAGTAAATTTTCGGGATACATTTCATCGAGGACACCCATTACCTAAGGGTTGAAATCGATTTTTTGTTATCTGGTTTTTGGCTGCTACCCCTTTAGAAGTTCGCTCAGTAAATTTGATCTGGCCCAAAAATTGTCTTAATATATGAAAAATCTTTCGAGATACTATTCAGCGATGACACCCATTCCCTAAGGGTTGAAATCGGTTTTTTTATTATCTAGTTTTTGGCTGCTACCCCTTTAGAAGTTCACTCAGTAAATTTGATCTGGCCCATAAATTGTCTCAATATGTGAGTAATTTTTCTGAATACATTTCATTGAGGACACCTATTCCCTAAGGATTGAAATCGATTTTTTTATTATCTGGTTTTTGGCTGCTACCCCTTTAGAAGTTCGCTCAGTAAATTTGATCCAGCCCATAAATTGTCTCAATATATGAGTAATTTTTCGAGAGACATTTCATTGAGGACACCCATTCCCTAAGTGTTGAAATCGATTTTTTATTTATCTTGTTTTTGGCTGCTACCCCTAAAAGTTCTTTCACCTACTTTATTCTGGCCGTAATTGTGTACATACCTAACTAGTGTATAATGCATATTATTCCTTTTGACTGATGCCACTGTTCGTTCGGGTAACTTCGGGAAATTGTCTGCTGGACCGGTAATTGCTTGATTCTGTAGTTTAAAGTTATGACATTCGCACGTCATGTAAATAAAGCGTAACAACCCCTCGGAAAAAATCATACGGGCGCACATAGAGAAAAGACTGGAATGTGGTTGGGGGGGACAGGAAAACCATAGGGACCGACACCAGGTGTCGCATCTGTATAATTGGTGGGTTAGGGTTAGGTTATATTTTGTTGTTTGTTCATGGTCTGGTTCATCGCCGATGCACATAACACAACAATGTAACTTGTGATTATACTGATTTTTACGTTTGATACACATTTTAAAAAGTAGTTCGAAGCAGTTCAACAAAATGGGGAGACGCAAAAATGCCCCACGCCGATCAGAGGGGGACATTTGGAGTGCGCATAATTACATACCAATTGTAAAAAAGCATAGAACGCTTAGAAAACATGCTCCTCCTCATAAGCTTAAGGTAGTCGGACCTACAGAAGAGTGCAAACATCTTTTGCTAGGAAAGGTTATGGTAGGTACCAGTAATAACACAGTACCTACGACGTTTCAAGTTTGCAGAATCTTGTTTAAAACAAGATGTGAAGAGAATGAAGCCAATGATCAAGATACTATAGTTCTTGAATATGATGAAAATACTCTTGTTGTCATGAAAAGCTTAATTGAAATGGAGGTGTTGAAAGGTTTGTGCTGCTCAACATATATTGACTTACTATAACATCCATGCATGAGATGTATTGTTTCTGCTGTATACAATGACTTTACCATAATGTGGCCCTAATCCCATCCTTGCTTTTTGATTGTAGCCAGCAGCACAATAGGGCTCCAGATTTAGCACTGCACTGGGGCCTCTTCAGCTGCTGGCTTGGCACTTGTTTCACGCTACTGTATGTCTGAGCACCCTTGCATGGATTAAGAAGATGGCTATGATTGACTTGGATTGATAGTAGCAGTGGTGGGGAGGTGAAGCCTGGCAGCTAGACTGTAGACCCTTTTTGCTGCTTTCGCAACTTTAAATGGAACCTTTTTTTTTTTTACTCCAACTACCACGAAGGCCTAAGGCCTACGCACCCTTTGGGTACCGTGGGGCTATAGGGGGTTACATGGGGGGGAATGCCACACGGACTCTGGCAAGAGAACACGTGTGCACACATTCTGGCTTCATTTTAAATCCAATATGTCGGCCACCACAAAATCAAGATTATAATTCCAAACTCGCCCCTACACTAGGGATATCAAATGAAATGGCTTAATGAGGGAAACTTACGTCTGCTGGCTTGAGTTCAATGTATATGAGAGAAAGAAGTGTGTATAGGCTCATATGTTAGAAAGAGATAGAAGCTGCTTGAATAGCCAATTAAGATGCATATTCAAAATATGCATTAGTTTATTCTTTACTCCCGATTAATGTTTTTATTTTGAACATACACATTTTTGAATTGTGAATTCTGTCAAATCATTTTAGATCGAAATGAAATGTCAGGATTGCCACAAATTTTGCAACATTGCACCATTGGTTTGTTTGATAACACTGCATCTTATACATTCCAAGGCAAGGTTTCCACCTCCAAAGCTATTTTTTACATTTTCTGACTGCAGCGCTGTCGCAAAATGTAACAATAATTCAGGATGAGTTGATTTTATCACCATCAGTGGAAATCAAAGAGCTTCTCTAAAGAGAATATATATATATATATATATATATATATATATATATATATATATAATAAAGCATCTTACACCCTTTTTCCAGCCTGCTGACAAAATGTAAATGCTTTTATTGAAAAACTGAAGGAGCTTCCAACTGGAAATAATTATTTTTAAATTTTTAGATCATTTTATTAGCAGCTAAATGAAAGGATCTCAATCCATACTACCTACCATTTGTCCATTCAAGTTATGATATTAAGTTTACTATATATTTCTATTTACAGATGTTGTTACATCAAAGGTCTTATCTCTCAGTTTCTGCATTGAAGATGATAAAGCATTTGCTTATGTATTTCTAAGAAAGCTGCCTTTGGCTTCAGTTCATCATAAAGCCTTAAAGTCCCTGAAGACTGTATTCAAATGGATT
>CAVLJG010000001.1:70359685-70404282 GCA_963669975.1 Acanthoscelides obtectus | reverse complement strand
TTAGATACTTTGCGAAGAGCAAAATGCTTGGCCAGCGTTATCGGGTGTCGTCACCGACTTTTCATTTGCAAATGTGCATGCTATTTGCAAAGCCTTTAACAGACGTACTATATCGGAATATATTCAGTTATGTTACGATAAAGCCATAGAAGGAAAATCGACAGATAATAGTGTCATTAAAATATACTTGTGCTGTGCTCATTTTATAAAATGATATGTCATGATGTTGACCGCATAGCGAAAAATGACACACAGCGTCGATATTTCAAAGATATGCTGGCAGCTGGCTTATCCATTCATAACATCAACGATTTTGATGATTTCGTTTATAATACCTATATTATCTTGAACTCCAATACAATAGTCATTTAGTTGAACGATCGAAACTATTTTTCAAAAAGGCAGCAGATGAATTCCAGCCTGAAAGTATCAATGAATTCATTTACATTGAAAATGCTATTGAAATCGACCACCAAATATCTGATGAAGCAATTCATACTTCAAGTCCTTTTTATAAGCGATATTTATTTTTAACTCAAAAAACTCAATTACGTTTGCTCCGAGGGATAACAAAAGTGAATACTTCAATGAAGATATGCTACAACTTATTGCAAAAAAACATGCCATATTGTCCGCTTTGGTCGAAATTGATGATAGAAAGTGGCCCTCTGTTAAGCAACGCTTATGTCGAAAACTATTTCGGACAGTTGAAACAAAACTCTCTCAATGGAAGGCGCAATCTGAAATGTTCAGAATTTGTCAGGATACTGAGAAGAGATATGCTGTCTTTGAGCAAGGAGAGTAACCTTCAAGTATCTAAATCACGCCTTGCGAGAAGCAAATAACTCAAACGAAAAACTTTCACAGGAGACCTGGAATAGACGGAAAAGAAATCACACATCTCACTTTAGTGGTACATATTTAAAATCAGCTGTTGTAGATCCCGACAAAGATAATAAAATCGCCATTCAGGACTGCGTTTTTTCCGAGGACGATTGCGATTTCACTCAATGCATTTATTGTGGCCATGGTACTACGGACGTTGTCACTAATTGGGTCCAGTGCTTTGCATGTAAGAAATGGGTACATGAATATTGTTTGAAATTGGAAAACAAAGTCGATATGGAAACATTCAATTTCACATGCAAGATATGCACATCAGAGCTTCCTCAAATATCCAATTCGAGTGATATCTATCAGAGCTGTGAGGAACACTTAGAGTCCATAAAGTTATCCCCAGAACGGATTTCTATGATAGAACGCGATACACGCCTTCAAAGCAACAGTATAAGATGGCAGGAAGAAAGACAGATCAGAGTTACCTCGTCGTATTTCGGAAGAATTTGCAAGGTAAGGGATGAAAACTCGTACGCTAACATAGTAGCTGCGATTAGAGGTGGAAACAGTATAAGAACTCCAGCTACTACTCACGGCCTCAAATATGAGAAAGACGCCATACAACTGTACGAAAAACAAATGAACGTTCGCTGTTCTACGGCTGGCTTGATGATACACCGTGAGTACCCTTATCTTGCTGCTTCACCAGATGGGCTTGTAGGAGAAGACGGTATTGTAGAGGTAAAATGCCCGTACAATGCTCGAAATTACAATCCCCAAAAATATGATTTCGACTTTCTGAATAAGAATGGAGAATCTATTCGAGGGATACATAATTACCATTACCAAATACAGGGTTTACTTGAAATAACTGATCGGTCTTGGTGCGATTTAGTCATTTATACGTTCAAAGGTGCCAAAGTCCTGCGAGTGACCAGGAATAAAAAGTTTTGGACGATAATGCTTAAAAAATTGAGAACGTTTTACTTGTTCCATCTATTACCTTCTGTTCTAAATTTTTCAAACCTATCCAAGTCACAAAGGAAGTGGACAACTGCCGAACCAATAAAAGTTATGGATAACGGTTTGGTAGAAAACATTTATTTCTACCGACAGTTGCCGGATAAAAGGGGTTACGTAGTATTAGTAAACAGAGATCTGTACTTTTCAATTAAGAGCTGCTTCAGGACGATTTTGCTACACTGGATGATAGGCAGTATCTAAGTAATTTCGTCGTAGATCACTGCCTGCACACAATCAATAGATCCAGCGGCAACAAATTCCAAATCGTTTCAGTTTCGAAATCATCGATAATATTTTCTGACAACAATTATCCCATTTCCTTCGTTGAAAGCGTTACGTTCACCAAAGATTGATAGTTATGCCAGTTCTCCAAAATAATCATTACACATTACTGATTTTCTCTATCACGGAAAATTTAGTGACATTTCTTGATCCCATGGGTAATGAGTTACTCTTCAAAAATACTTATTGTGAAAGACTGTCAACATTTTTGAGGTATAAAAACATAAGCATAACCAAGTTCAATTTTAAAATACCAGACCACGTTATACAAAAAGATGGTTTTAACTGCGGTGTCTATATAATACATTTTTTCCAAAAACTTGCCAAGAACATGAGGCTGGACTGTCAAGTTGATATAGATGAACAAAGGATAAATTTCAAGTGGATGTTACTTCGCAACAGCTCAGTTATGACGGATATTTGCCTATTCTGTGCCTGTTCCACAGCTCGAGACAAGGCAGATTGTATTTTCGCTTGTAGGCTCTGTAGAAGAAACATACATTTGAAGTGTCTCCTTACAGCAGCAGAATTGGAGAAAAATATAGACGTAAACGAGAAAATGCGTAATAAAATGTGACCCTGCAGAGCCAACTAACTAAATGCTTCACTTAGATAAATAAGTTTCCATTAATATATACATTTGCCTGCCCTTTCTTTAGTAGATACCATATAGCGTGATCTGGTCCACTAATTTCAGAAATTTTGGGCTATGTCGCATTCTAGGGAATTATTTCCTTGGAGGTGAACATGAATTCTAACTTATTTTTCTTATCTGCTATCTCTCCTTGTCGTCTAGCTTATAAATAGTCTCTAATAGAGTATTTTTTTGAGGTACAACTGATTTTGGGGATCATTTCCTTGGGGGTGAAAATGAATTTTTTAGCATATTTTTTATCTGCCAGCCTTTCAGAAGCTTTCTCACACCATGCCACCTAGCCTATAAATTGTCTCTATAATAGAGTATTTTTTGAGGTACAACTGATTTTGGGGATTCATTTCCTTGGGGGTGAAAATGAATTTTTTAGCATATTTTTTTATCTGCCAGCCTTTCAGAAGCTTTCTCACACCATGCCACCTAGCCTATAAATTGTCTCTATAATAGAGTATTTTTTTGAGGTACAACTGATTTTGGGGAATCATTTCCTTGGGGGTGAAAATGAATTTTTTAGCATATTTTTTTATTGCCAGCCTTTCAGAAGCTTTCTCACACCATGCACCTAGCCTATAAATTGTCTCTATAATAGAGTATTTTTGAGGTACAACTGATTTTGGGGAATCATTTCCTTGGGGGTGAAAATGAATTTTTTAGCATATTTTTTTATCTGCCAGCCTTTCAGAAGCTTTCTCACACCATGTCCACCTAGCCTATAAATTGTCTCTATAATAGAGTATTTTTGAGGTACAACTGATTTTGGGGAATCATTTCCTTGGGGGTGAAAATGAATTTTTTAGCATATTTTTTTATCTGCCAGCCTTTCAGAAGCTTTCTCACACCATGCCACCTAGCCTATAAATTGTCTCTATAATAGAGTATTTTTAGGTACAACTGATTTTGGGGATCATTTCCTTGGGGTGAAAATGAATTTTTTAGCATATTTTTTATCTGCCAGCCTTTCAGAAGCTTTCTCACACCATGCCACCTAGCCTATAAATTGTCTCTATAATAGAGTATTTTTTGAGGTACAACTGATTTTGGGGAATCATTTCCTTGGGGGTGAAAATGAATTTTTTAGCATATTTTTTTATCTGCCAGCCTTTCAGAAGCTTTCTCACACCATGCACCTAGCCTATAAATTGTCTCTATAATAGAGTATTTCTTTGAGGTACAACTGATTTTGGGGATCATTTCCTTGGGGGTGAAAATGAATTTTTTAGCATATTTTTTTATCTGCCAGCCTTTCAGAAGCTTTCTCACACCATGCCACCTAGCCTATAAATTGTCTCTATAATAGAGTATTTTTTGAGGTACAACTGATTTTGGGGATTCATTTCCTTGGGGGTGAAAATGAATTTTTTAGCATATTTTTTTATCTGCCAGCCTTTCAGAAGCTTTCACACCATGCACCAGCCTATAAATTGTCTCTATAGAGTATTTTTTGAGGTACAACTGATTTTGGGGAATCATTTCCTTGGGGGTGAAAATGAATTTTTTGCATTTTTTTTTATCTGCCAGCCTTTCAGAAGCTTCTCACACCATGCACCTAGCCTATAAATTGTCTCTATAATAGAGTATTTTTTGAGGTACAACTGATTTTGGGGATCATTTCCTTGGGGGTGAAAATGAATTTTTTAGCATATTTTTTTATCTGCCAGCCTTTCAGAAGCTTTCTCACACCATGCCACCTAGCCTATAAATTGTCTCTATAATAGAGTATTTTTTGAGGTACAACTGATTTTGGGGAATCATTTCCTTGGGGGTGAAAATGAATTTTTTAGCATATTTTTTTATGCCAGCCTTTCAGAAGCTTTCTCACACCATGCCACCTAGCCTATAAATTGTCTCTATAATAGAGTATTTTTTGAGGTACAACTGATTTTGGGGAATCATTTCCTTGGGGGTGAAAATGAATTTTTTAGCATATTTTTTTATCTGCCAGCCTTTCAGAAGCTTTCTCACACCATGCACCTAGCCTATAAATTGTCTCTATAATAGAGTATTTTTTGAGGTACAACTGATTTTGGGGAATCATTTCCTTGGGGGTGAAAATGAATTTTTTAGCATATTTTTTTATCTGCCAGCCTTTCAGAAGCTTTCTCACACCATGCCACCTAGCCTATAAATTGTCTCTATAATAGAGTATTTTTTGAGGTACAACTGATTTTGGGGATCATTTCCTTGGGGGTGAAAATGAATTTTTTAGCATATTTTTTTATCTGCCAGCCTTTCAGAAGCTTTCTCACACCATGCCACCTAGCCTATAAATTGTCTCTATAATAGAGTATTTTTTGAGGTACAACTGATTTTGGGGATCATTTCCTTGGGGGTGAAAATGAATTTTTTAGCATATTTTTTTATCTGCCAGCCTTTCAGAAGCTTTCTCACACCATGCACCAGCCTATAAATTGTCTATAATAGAGTATTTTTTGAGGTACAACTGATTTTGGGGAATCATTTCCTTGGGGGTGAAAATGAATTTTTTAGCATATTTTTTTATCTGCCAGCCTTTCAGAAGCTTTCTCACACCATGCCACCTAGCCTATAAATTGTCTCTATAATAGAGTATTTTTTGAGGTACAACTGATTTTGGGGAATCATTTCCTTGGGGGTGAAAATGAATTTTTTAGCATATTTTTTTATCTGCCAGCCTTTCAGAAGCTTTCTCACACCATGCACCTAGCCTATAAATTGTCTCTATAATAGAGTATTTTTTGAGGTACAACTGATTTTGGGGAATCATTTCCTTGGGGGTGAAAATGAATTTTTTAGCATATTTTTTTATCTGCCAGCCTTTCAGAAGCTTTCTCACACCATGCCACCTAGCCTATAAATTGTCTCTATAATAGAGTATTTTTGAGGTACAACTGATTTTGGGGAATCATTTCCTTGGGGGTGAAAATGAATTTTTTAGCATATTTTTTATCTGCCAGCCTTTCAGAAGCTTTCTCACACCATGCACCTAGCCTATAAATTGTCTCTATAATAGAGTATTTTTGAGGTACAACTGATTTTGGGGATCATTTCCTTGGGGGTGAAAATGAATTTTTTAGCATATTTTTTATCTGCCAGCCTTTCAGAAGCTTTCTCACACCATTGCCACCTAGCCTATAAATTGTCTCTATAATAGAGTATTTTTTGAGGTACAACTGATTTTGGGGATCATTTCCTTGGGGGTGAAAATGAATTTTTTAGCATATTTTTTTATCTGCCAGCCTTTCAGAAGCTTTCTCACACCATGACCTAGCCTATAAATTGTCTCTATAATAGAGTATTTTTTTGAGGTACAACTGATTTTGGGGATCATTTCCTTGGGGGTGAAAATGAATTTTTTAGCATATTTTTTTCTGCCAGCCTTTCAGAAGCTTTCTCACACCATGCCACCTAGCCTATAAATTGTCTCTATAATAGAGTATTTTTTGAGGTACAACTGATTTTGGGGATCATTTCCTTGGGGGTGAAAATGAATTTTTTAGCATATTTTTTTATCTGCCAGCCTTTCAGAAGCTTTCTCACACCATGCCACCTAGCCTATAAATTGTCTCTATAATAGAGTATTTCTTTGAGGTACAACTGATTTTGGGGATCATTTCCTTGGGGGTGAAAATGAATTTTTTAGCATATTTTTTATCTATCCAGCCTTTCAGAAGCTTTCTCACACCATGCCACCTAGCCTATAAATTGTCTCTATAATAGAGTATTTTTTGAGGTACAACTGATTTTGGGGAATCATTTCCTTGGGGGTGAAAATGAATTTTTTAGCATATTTTTTATCTGCCAGCCTTTCAGAAGCTTTCTCACACCATGCCACCAGCCTATAAATTGTCTCTATATAGAGTATTTTTTGAGGTACAACTGATTTTGGGGAATCATTTCCTTGGGGGTGAAAATGAATTTTTTAGCATATTTTTTTATCTGCCAGCCTTTCAGAAGCTTTCTCACACCATGCCACCAGCCTATAAATTGTCTCTATAATAGAGTATTTTTTGAGGTACAACTGATTTTGGGGAATCATTTCCTTGGGGGTGAAAATGAATTTTTTAGCATATTTTTTATCTGCCAGCCTTTCAGAAGCTTTCTCACACCATGCCACCAGCCTATAAATTGTCTCTATAATAGAGTATTTTTTTGAGGTACAACTGATTTTGGGGAATCATTTCCTTGGGGGTGAAAATGAATTTTTTAGCATATTTTTTATCTGCCAGCCTTTCAGAAGCTTTCTCACACCATGCCACCAGCCTATAAATTGTCTCTATAATAGAGTTTTTTTGAGGTACAACTGATTTTGGGGAATCATTTCCTTGGGGGTGAAAATGAATTTTTTAGCATATTTTTTATCTGCCAGCCTTTCAGAAGCTTTCTCACACCATGCCACCAGCCTATAAATTGTCTCTATAATAGAGTATTTTTTGAGGTACAACTGATTTTGGGGAATCATTTCCTTGGGGGTGAAAATGAATTTTTTAGCATTTTTTTTATCTGCCAGCCTTTCAGAAGCTTTCTCACACCATGCCACCTAGCCTATAAATTGTCTCTATAATAGAGTATTTTTTGAGGTACAACTGATTTTGGGGAATCATTTCCTTGGGGGTGAAAATGAATTTTTTAGCATATTTTTTATCTGCCAGCCTTTCAGAAGCTTTCTCACACCATGCCACCTAGCCTATAAATTGTCTCTTAATAGAGTATTTTTTGAGGTACAACTGATTTTGGGGAATCATTTCCTTGGGGGTGAAAATGAATTTTTTAGCATATTTTTTATCTGCCAGCCTTTCAGAAGCTTTCTCACACCATGCCACCTAGCCTATAAATTGTCTCTATAATAGATTTTTTTGAGGTACAACTGATTTTGGGGAATCATTTCCTTGGGGGTGAAAATGAATTTTTTAGCATATTTTTTATCTGCCAGCCTTTCAGAAGCTTTCTCACACCATGCCACCAGCTATAAATTGTCTCTATAATAGAGTATTTTTTGAGGTACAACTGATTTTGGGGAATCATTTCCTTGGGGGTGAAAATGAATTTTTTAGCTTTTTTATCTGCCAGCCTTTCAGAAGCTTTCTCACACCATCACCTAGCCTATAAATTGTCTCTATAATAGAGTATTTTTTGAGGTACAACTGATTTTGGGGAATCATTTCCTTGGGGGTGAAAATGAATTTTTTAGCATATTTTTTATCTGCCAGCCTTTCAGAAGCTTTCTCACACCATGCCACCAGCCTATAAATTGTCTCTATAATAGAGTATTTTTTGAGGTACAACTGATTTTGGGGAATCATTTCCTTGGGGGTGAAAATGAATTTTTTAGCATATTTTTTATCTGCCAGCCTTTCAGAAGCTTTCTCACACCATGCCACCTAGCCTATAAATTGTCTCTATAATAGAGTATTTTTTGAGGTACAACTGATTTTGGGGAATCATTTCCTTGGGGGTGAAAATGAATTTTTTAGCATATTTTTTTATCTGCCAGCCTTTCAGAAGCTTTCTCACACCATGCCACCAGCCTATAAATTGTCTCTATAATAGAGTATTTTTTGAGGTACAACTGATTTTGGGGAATCATTTCCTTGGGGTGAAAATGAATTTTTTAGCATATTTTTTTATCTGCCAGCCTTTCAGAAGCTTTCTCACACCATGCCACCAGCCTATAAATGTCTCTATAATAGAGTATTTTTTGAGGTACAACTGATTTTGGGGAATCATTTCCTTGGGGGTGAAAATGATTTTTTTAGCATATTTTTTATCTGCCAGCCTTTCAGAAGCTTTCTCACACCATGCCACCAGCCTATAAATGTCTCTATAATAGAGTATTTTTTAGGTACAACTGATTTTGGGAATCATTTCCTTGGGGGTGAAAATGAATTTTTTAGCATATTTTTTTATCTGCCAGCCTTTCAGAAGCTTTCTCACACCATGCCACCTAGCCTATAAATTGTCTCTATAATAGAGTATTTTTTGAGGTACAACTGATTTTGGGGAATCATTTCCTTGGGGGTGAAAATGAATTTTTTAGCATATTTTTTTATCTGCCAGCCTTCAGAAGCTTTCTCACACCATGCCACCTAGCCTATAAATTGTCTCTATAATAGAGTATTTTTTTGAGGTACAACTGATTTTGGGGAATCATTTCCTTGGGGGTGAAAATGAATTTTTTAGCATATTTTTTTATCTGCCAGCCTTTCAGAAGCTTTCTCACACCATGCCACCAGCCTATAAAGTCTCTATAATAGAGTATTTTTTGAGGTACAACTGATTTTGGGGAATCATTTCCTTGGGGGTGAAAATGATTTTTTTAGCGTATTTTTTATCTGCCAGCCTTCAGAAGCTTTCTCACACCATGCCACCTACCCTAAAATTGTCTCTATAATAGAGTATTTTTTTGAGGTACAACTGATTTTGGGGAATCATTCTTGGGGGTGAAAAATGAATTTTTTTGCATATTTTTTATCTGCAAGCCTTTCAGAAGCTTTCTCAAACCATGCCACCCAGCCCTATAAATAGTCTCTGTAATAGAGTATTTTTTTGAGGTACAACTGCTTTTGGGGAATCATTTCCTTGGGGGTGAAAATGAATTTTTTTAGCATATTTTTATCTGTCAGCCTTTCAGAAGCTTCTCACACCATGCCACCCAGCCTATAAAATTGTCTCTATAATAGAGTATTTTTTGAGGTACACTGCTTTTGGGGAATCATTTCCTTGGGGGTGAAAATGAATTTTTTTAGCATATTTTTATCTGTCAGCCTTTCAGACGCTTTCTCACACCATGCCACCCAGCCTATAAATTGTCTCTATAATAGAGTATTTTTTTGAGGTAGAACTGATTTGGGGAATCATTTCCTTGGGGGTGAAAATGAATTTTTTAGCATACTTTTTTATCTGCCAGCCTTTCAGCTGCTTTCTCATACCATGCCACCCAGCCTATAAATTGTCTCTATAATAGAGTATTTTTTGAGGTACAACTGATTTTGGGGAATTATTCCTTGGGGGTGAAAATGAATTTTTATTAGCGTAATTTTTTATCTGCCAGCCTTTCAGAAGCTTTCTCACACCATGCCACCTACCCTATAAATTGTCTCTATAATAGAGTATTTTTTTGAGGTACAACTGATTTTGGGGAATCATTTCCTTGGGTGGTGAAAATGAATTTTTAGTATATTTTTATCCTGCCAGCCTTTCAGAAGCTTTCTCATACCATGCCACCCAGCCTATAAATTGTCTCTATAATAGAGTATTTTTAAGGTACAACCGATTTTGGGAAATCATTTCCTTGGAGGTGAAAATGAATTTTAGCATATTTTTTTATCTGCCAGCCTTTCAGAAGCTTTTTCACACCATGCCACCCAGCCTATAAATAGTCTCTATAATAGAGTATTTTTTGGGGTACAACTGATTTTGGGGAATCATTTCCTTGGGGGTGAAATGAATTTTTTAGTATATTTTTTTATCTGCCAGCCTTTCAGAAGCTTTCTCATACCATGCCACCCAGCCTATAAATTGTCTCTATAATAGAGTATTTTTTAAGGTACAACCGATTTTGGGAAATCATTTCCTGGAGGTGAAAATGAATTTTAGCATATTTTTTTATCTGCCAGCCTTTCAGAAGCTTTTTCACACCATGCCACCCAGCCTATAAATAGTCTCTATAATAGAGTATTTTTTGGGGTACAACTGATTTTGGGGAATCATTTCCTTGGGGGTGAAAATGAATTTTTTTAGCATATTTTTTTATCTGCCAGCCTTCAGAAGCTTTCTCACACCATGCCACCCAGCCTATAAATTGTCTCTATAATAGAGTATTTTTTAAGGTACAACCGATTTTGGGAAATCATTTCCTTGGAGGTGAAAATGAATTTTAGCATATTTTTTTATCTGCCAGCCTTTCAGAAGCTTTCTCACACCATGCCAACCCAGCCTATAAATTGTCTCTATAATAGAGTATTTTTTGAGGTACAACTGAATTTGAGGAATCATTTCCTTGGGGGTGAAAATGAATTTTAGCATATTTTTTTATCTGCCAGCCTTTCAGAAACTTTTTCACACCATGCCACCCAGCCTATAAATAGTCTCTATAATAGAGTATTTTTTGAGGTACAACTGATTTTGGGGAATCATTTCCTTGGGGGTGAAAATGAATTTTTTAAAAATATTTTTTATCTGCTAGCCTTCAGAAGCTTCTCACACCATGCTACCCAGCCTATAAATTGTCTCTATAATACAGTATTTTTTTGAGGTAGAACTGATTTTGGGGAATCATTTCCTTGGGGGTGAAAATGATTTTTTTAGCATATTTTTTATCTGCCAGCCTTTCAGAAGCTTTCTCATACCATGCCACCCAGCCTATAAATTGTCTCTATAATAGAGTATTTTTTTTGAGGTACAACTGATTTTGAGGAATCATTTCCTTGGGGATGAAAATGAATTTTTTTGCATATTTTTTTATCTGCCAGCCTTTCAGAAGCTTTCTCACACCATGCCACCCAGCCTATAAATTGTCTCTATAATAGAGTATTTTTTGAGGTACAACTGATTTTGGGGAATTATTTCCTTGGGGGTGAAAATGAATTTTTTTAGCGTATTTTTTATCTGCCAGCCTTTCAGAAGCTTTCTCACACCATGCGACCCAGCCTATAAATAGTCCCTATAATAGAGTATTTTTTTGAGGTACAACTGATTTTGGGGAATCATTTCCTTGGGGGTGAAAATGAATTTTTTTAGCATATTTTTTATCTGTCAGCCTTTCAGAAGCTTTCTCACACCATGCCACCTAGCCTATAAATTGTCTCTATAATAGAGTATTTTTTTGAGGTACAACTGATTTTGGGGAATCATTTCCTTGGGGGTGAAAATGAATTTTTTTAGCATATTTTTTATCTGCCAGCCTTTCAGAAGCTTTCTCACACCATGCCACCCAGCCTATAAATTGTCTCTATAATAGAGTATTTCTTTGAGGTACAACTGATTTTGGGGAATCATTTCCTTGGGGGTGAAAATGAATTTTTTAGCATATTTTTTTATCTTCCAGCCTTTCAGAAGCTTTCTCACACCATGCCACCTAGCCCATGAATTGTCTCTGTAATAGAGTTTTTTTTTTGAGATATAAATCATTTTGGGGAATCACTTTTTGGGGGTGAAAATGAAGTTTTATTTGTATTTTTTCATCTAGCACCCCTTTAGAGATTTTCTCAGTATATGCTATTTAGCTCATTAATTATATACTTTCAATACAGTAATCGGTAAGTGAAAATTCGAAGAAAGGTTTTGGGTTAACTCTTGTTCCTGCGAATTATTTAATTAGGGTGGAAAATGATTCTTCCTGTAGGGGTGCTTATTCTCGTGCATATATATTTATTGTTGCGAGCTGTTAGCTGTATCCTTCACAATCTCAGTCTGGTCGAGGATGTCGACGCCACTGGTCATTCGAGTATCTTCGGCAAATTGTCCGCTAATTTTTGTCTGCCAACTTCACACCGGTATCTTGTCCCCTTTGTCTAGGAGTTGATTGAAGTACTTCCAAACTGGCGATATGTTCCCATATGCTGATATAGGTCAAACCATACAAATCAAAATCTTGATAAGGATCAGAATCGTTGAATTCAGCAAAAAAAAAATATATAAATTTGTACTCTTATTAAATGTTTCAGTATAGCCCTCTTTTTTGTTTTTGTTTGTGTAGGATACAAATTGCACCAGTGTGTTTGTGAGTCTTTTGATTGGAAAATTTGTTGTATAATCCCCACACGGCGGTCTGTTTTTGGGATATCAACATTATCGGACAGTTTTGAATTTATGCCTCCAAAACAAACTACGATGCGACTTACATGAAACCAGTTTTATGAGACTGAAGTTGCTTCTCTGTACATTGCTTTTTATGTAACGCAATTTTACGAAACCGGCTTTCATGAAATTCTTTCCTGTGACTCTAGTTTCAGCTTTTAAGTTCGTATTGAAAAATTTTTTTAGACTGTAGTTAATGGATAAGTGAAGGTAAAGAGGCCTTGATATTCCGTAAATATTTTTGAAATTGATAGATACTTCGCAGATATCACCACAAACGCATATCCGTCGTCATGAGATTTTTTTACAAATATCACGCAGCGGCATTACGAAGGAGAGCTCTGAGGAGCTAGATCGTTGACGGCTCGCCGGTGCGTAGGGGCTCCTAGAGTCCCTTAGATTAGAGTCACTGATCTGTCGGTACAGCCCTCCTCTGAACACCATGGAGCTTGGATACTGTAGTCGGGGCGGCAGCACCTGAAACATGTGAGCAATACTGGAGGGTAGGTCTTATCTGGGCCTTGTACAGAGTGAGGAGGTCATGTGGAGAAAAGTACTTTTTGGCCCTAAACAAATGGTTCTCGGTGATCTGGACTGTGACCAAACGAACGAATGGCTCTTTGGCAAGAACTCGTCCATACATCGAAACCGGATGAGCACTAGGATGTTTTTTGTGCGTCAAGGTACAGTACTGCATACTGCTCCCTGGGGAACACCCGCGTTCACTTTTTTGAATGAAGAGGAGAACCCGTTAGTTACGGTAGATATCTTGCGGTCAGAGAAAGTCAGTCACCCATCTGGAAAGCTTCTCTTGGAGACCATATGGTGGAAGTTTGCATAGGAAGCCAGCATTCTACGCCTCATCGAATGATTTCGTTATATCAAGAGCACCGACATAAGACTGGATGAGTTTACTTCACAATAGCTTGACGTAAGCTAGGAGGTCCCCTGTGGATCGCTCATGCCGTAAACCATACTTCCTGTCGCTAACCAAGCTGTAACGTCCGAGGTACTCCAGAGGCTCCCGATTTATTGAACCTCTCCATCACCTTATTTATAACAGAGAGTAGAGATAGGCCTATAGTTGTAAGTCGGACTTACATCTTTTTTTGGGATGGGTTGTACATGAGCAAATTTCCAGTTTTCTGGGCAGCTGCCAGATGCGTAACATATGTGGAGGAGACGCGAAAGAACTGGAGCAAGCTCCGCTGCACACCTCTCCAATACAAGGGCAGGAATCAAGCCCCGCACGGGTATTATGTAAAAAAACCTATAAAACGTCAAAAAAACCCATCAAATTTCATTTTGCAGAATAGGTAGTTTTTAGGGTGCAAGCAGTCATTCCACGTTTGCTCACTAGGATCGTAATGAGCGTCCATCTATGGAGGAATGGCTGAACTACACGCATTGTTGGTTGCATATGTTTTGTGAAGCCGAGTAGTCTGCATATCTATTAGCTGTGCCCTATGGGTTATTCATATGTTGTCCTTTCTGAAGACAGGTTATGTTCCTTTGAACTTATAACTTTTTCTATGTATGTGTGTAGTTACTGTTAGGATGTATGTATATGATTATATCTTATCTCTCTCATTTTTTAAATCCAGCAAGTTTGCATAAGTAATTTTCCGAATGAATAAGAAAAAGTGGATGCGCAACTAATTTCTAGCTTTGAATCTCAAGTAAGGTATATTTGAGAGAAGAATCCAATGGAATTTATCATCAACACATATTATTAGCAGCAGCGGTGGTCGCAGTGGTAGACTCTTCGGTCTCCTGATAAGTCGCCGTGCGCTGTGCGAGTTCGAATCCCGTCCCAGGAGAATTTTTTCTCTTGGCTATGGATGTTGTGATTGTCCTTAGGTGGTAGACGATCTCTGACTGTCGAAGGCGGAGAAACCACCCGGCGGATCTCGTAGGCGGGGCCAGAATGTGTGCATGTTGCATGCACACGTGTTTCCTCGCCAGAGTCCGTGTGGCGTTCCCCCTTTCCCCTGTATCCCCCTATAGCACCTCGGTACCCCATGGGTCTTTAGGCCTTAGGCCTTCGTGGTTGTTGGAGTATAAAAAAATCCAGCAAGTTTGCATATCTAATTTTCAGAGTGAATAAGAAAAAGTGGATGCGCAACTAATTTCTAGCTTTGAATCTCAAGTAAGGTGTATTTGAGATAAGAATTAAATGGAATTTATCATCAACATATATTATTAGCACACAAATCCTCACTATGCACCTATTCATTGCCGTTTCCTTCTAGCTATATGTAATGTCCTATTTCAACCCGGACAGTACTGAGCGAGAAAATCGATCGCTAAGACATTTTATATCAAATGTCATAATGTCACAAAACACCAATATAATGTCAACAAAAATCGACATGTCACTTTTCAAGATACGTAATACCCGTGGCGGTGATCTTACTGGGTTTCGTGAAGGAGACTCTCCTCCGCCGTTAGCTCAAACCGCCGGTTTTTAACCGCGTAGGGCCAACTAGCGTTCCACTAGTCACTTCCGAAACCTTGATGTCTAACTTATGTGGGAGTCTGGGATACCTAGCTCAATCGGGAAGATCCTGATCTCATCTGCCTTCGCAATTACATCACAGTAAGGCCTTCCTCAGTAAGCCGTTGTCTCTAACTGAGGGTTAGGACTAGCCAACGTTCCTCTGGTCACTTCCGAAAACTCGGGGCCTAACTTGCGAGGGAGGAGGTCGTACTCAGAGAAATTGAAAATAGTGGTAGCTGCGGTCCGGTATGTCGAATCAGCAGTCGGATGCATGCGACATAACGCCGTGCCTAAGTTTTACATCGTGCTGGTCTCTGGCATTGCGGACCACTTCGTTGTATATGTTTCTGGACTCGACGTGGGCTTGTCTGTTCTCTACATTGGGGTTTTGTAAGCAGGTTCTGTCAACCTTGATCTTGTGCTGACATGCAGTGTCGCACGATTTGTTGAACCACTCATTGGACCCTGGTTTAGGCACTTCCACTGTATGAGGGATGATGAAAAGGGATGTACTCCTCCATCCCAACAATCTCGGTTATTGATGAACAGACAGCCGGCGCATCCGCATCAGCGAAGCAAACATCTTTCCAGGGAAAGCTGGAGAAAAAGTGTCTGAGCCACTCCCAATCGGGGGTTCGTAATGCCAAATCTTGCGGCCTGGGCGGGTTTCTGCTGCCACAGCCGGTCCTTACCAGAACCTAACCTCCACAACACCGTGGTCTGACTTAACAGGCGAGACAGGCCAGCAGTGCTGTAAGGGATAGGATGCGTGGTCAGAAAGAGATCCAGCAGGCTATTGGCGTGCGACGAAATTCGGGGGAAAAAGTAGGGCATTGAAATCACCGAGCAGAACTATCTTTGAAGCAGGGTGATTGATGGTCAGGAAGTCGATCCTGACAAATAAATTTGGGGGATGTATTGGAGAAGCCACAGAATGTCATTTCGGTAGTTCAAAAGAAAGATCTCTGGAGCCGGAAAGACAGCTACGGCCAAAAGTCACAACTGCTCCGATTGGAATTCAAGATGATCAATCAGTGCAGAAACTTAAGAGTTTGGTCTCCTCCAAGAAAAGCATTGCGGGACGATTAAACTTCAGGTAGTGGTGAATAGCATCGATATTGCTGTTAATTCTGCAGATCTTTGTGAAACAAATTTTATCATCGATGTTGTGTCCTCCAGTTCATCCTCCATCTGCAGCCGCGTAACTTGAGTGTGAAAACATGCGGACATTCTTAAAACACCCTGGAAAAAGCTAGATGGTGGTACCGCCTCGGACGACTGGTTCTTGTTTACCACCTTCTTTTTGCTTGTTAATGATGTTAAATACTTCCAAATTGGCCCGTTGGCGGACTCCGCGAATCGGTACTGAGGTAGAAATCATCACTGTAAATTTTACTGACGATGGAAGAATGTTTTTATAAGCGGATGTTCAAATGCAACTAGCTCATTGAGATGCATTTTTTGAAAACGATTCCATTACAGAAGCTTTTCCAATATATTTGTCGTGGCCATATCGTAGAATTGACCATTTCATGAAATCATCGAGCGTATTTATTTAATAAAAAAACAGAATATGTTACGAACTCGATTATTGTTGGTGCTACAACAACTTCCATTAAAACTAGTAACTTTAGAAAAATAAAATAATTACATTAAAACATTCTTAAATCACAGATGTCACAAATTGAGTTATTACCTTGCGTGGTTAGCCTACTCATATTAGACGTATAACCTAAAGATGAAAATAAATTTGCGATTAGTTTCAGACTCCACGGATTTTTGACGTTTTTACGTGACTCGCAAGTTTTCGAGAACTAGAGTACCTTTTTGTTCTAAAGTCTTTTATCTTTCTTCGAATTACTAGAATGTTCACTTCGAAAAACAACCTAGTTGAAACGTAAATAAAGCGCTCCAAGAAGTAGACGCGTGATCTGGCCCTTTAGATAATGAAACATTTCAATGAATGCCACCATTTCATGAAATGCTTGAATAATTTTACGATACGGTCTCGACATATACATGATTTTATGACTTAAATAGTCGTGTTGTGGCCAACCTAAGGCATAATGTGTTAACACCCGATTTCTCGATTATGCATAGAAAGATGAATGACCTATAAGCCGATAACTTCGATATATCGGCCTTTGAAATATCGGTTATTGGTAGGGGCAAAAATCCTGTATCTATAGATGTTCAGTTGCTAGTCGTGTTTTCTTACAGTGCTTTCTTTATCTGCCATTGACCATCTTAGTATGAAGGTCGCAGTTAACCTGTTTTGCTTTCAACTACTACAAATCCTATGTCTTATTTTGCCTAGACCTGCTACCTCGACGACATCGCAACCCCAGCCTCAGTCGCAGGACGTGTCTACGGCCACGGTGACTGGAGGTGGACCCGTAGACCTGGAGAGTGGTAAACAGCAGACTCGGTGGAACCTAGGACAGTTCATCCAGAGGGGAGGAGATGCCATATCCTCCACGCCTTCACCCTTGGATGGGGGAAAGATGCAAACTTCCTCTGTGAGAACGAGTCCTGACAGTTTGAACAAAAGGTGCATGGATGATGATGACGATGATGGAGGGGAAACGAGTGACTCTGTCAATCTCGATAAGTGAGTGCAATTTAATATAATCGCTTTGCAAGCAAAATGATGTGAACATGTAAAAGCACTGTCTGCAACAATAGTTGATAACTTGAGAGATGTGACGAAAATGTGAGTACTGAGGGATTTTTTTAGCACCTAGGGGGTCGAATTTTGTTTGAGAAATGGAAAGAATGTTGCATGAATAGTTATTACAAAGTTAACCCCATGTTAGCAAATGGAAATTCAGAATTATGCGGGAATATTATCGTAAAAGCCACATTAATTTGAATGTTTCAAGATGGTGGGCGAGCTTCATTTTGAAGATCCCATTGAGTACTTTACAACACAGGGATACAAAGCTATATCTCTTTCTCAATTAAAATTGGAAACTGGGGGCTGTCAACGTAGGAGAATTTTTGAACATTGACTCGCTTTTGACCCAACAACTTAGCATCGAAACGTTATAGAATGTGATGATAGAATCATATTTTGACAGGGTTAATCCTAATATGAAATACAGTAATTCTGTTTGAATAAAATCAAGGTACTTTGACAAGGCCCAGTTGTTACCTTAATATTTTTATGGCCACTTTATACATTCTAGCAGCAATTTCGTCGTTTCTAATTCCATGTTGCTGACTTGGTCCTTTGACAAAATAAATAGGAGAATCACTAAGGAAAATTGCTTAAATCGATCGTTTATCTCATATTTTTGATCTGAAGGAATGGTTTACCATATACTCTTCTTCTTCTTGTCAAACTTCAACGATAGAGGATAAATACCATGTTCCTCATGTTTGGCGAAGTAAGTTCACATTCGCGCCACAGGGCGTCATAAATTATTGCTTTACAGGGTAATAGGAATCCGTAATACAACTATTATAGGTCTTTTCGCCGTTTTTGGAGGGTTGTCGTAAAACTGCAGGAATTACAATTATACATCATTCTCACTCACACAGAAATGTGCAATGGGCTCTATGTGCGGACATTTGTTTGTGTAAGCTCACAGTCATTCGCTTATTACTTTAGTATCACCGCAATGCCTTCCATATTTATTATTCTTGTCACTGTCACTAGGAAAAGTGGTTTGTCCTTTGCGTACTATTGTTAACAAAATGTTTAACCAAAATCAATTGAATTTAATTAATACCTAATATTTTTTGTCATCAAAACATCTGCTGATTGATATAAAATATGTGCAGTGGGTTTAATTACACCCACTATAAACATGTATATTTCTCTTGAAAGCAGTGACACTCTTTCTAAAAATAGTTTTCTTATTTTTTAGAGCTGTCGAAGAAGCCAAAGCGCTGGTGGCCCTAAGTGAACTCCCTTTACTATCAAGTCTATCTGACTCCGGGTCGGACACTTCAGCCAACCGTTGCATCGCTCCCTCCGCACAACTACCTACACGTACCGTCGATTCGGGCAGTGACAGCGAAGCGCTTAAGGAACGCCCTAAGAGGGTGGTTCCAGCGCCGAGAGCCACTTCGAAACCCACTTGTAGGCGGAGCGAAAGCGAAGAGGAGACGGTGCTTAAGACGAGCGTACCGCCTGGTGTCGGACGTGTTCCCAAAGAGAAAGACGGGAAAGGGAAGAGAGGCAGACCGAGGAAAAACAAAGGGGATGGTACGGAGAGTGGAAAGGGTAGACGGGGAAGGCCTAAAGGTGGGAATAAGAGAAGGGAGCGAAGCGAATCATCAGACACAGAGGTGGGTACCACGATATTATTGGTCGGGTCCAATTAGAGCAGGAGATCTCAACCAGGGGGGCGCGCCTCCCAAGGGGGGCATAGAGAGATGTCAAGGGGGGCGGAAAGTGTTTGCATTTTAGAAAAAAAAAACAAAAAAAATAAAAACATTAACAAATAACATTACGATGTAATGTTTAATTTACACGCATAAAATTAGAAATTAAATATCTTATTCACTTATTCTGTCAACCGCTGTTTCAAAACCCGGCGTCGTCAATCGCAGTTTATACAAGTTTCGACAAGCCACAACATGAAATCCGCGCGCACCCCCGCCGCGCTCCGCTAAACATGCATCACTTGGAAAACAATTGTGTACCTACCAGACGCGGATGAGCATCTGTGACATTCATTCATACAAACTTGCGAAAAATTTGACGATTCGATGTACATGTTTTGTATTTATTATATTCAGGGGTTCATGTCAAAGCTTCAACTTTAGAATCAAAAAGTGTCTTTTGAAAATGTTATAACTTTTTCTCGGCTGTTCGAAGCAATTAAAACTAACGTACTGAACGCAAATTTAAAAGCTGACATAAAAACTCATTTGCAAGCGCTGGAAGACGACTTTCGTCGATACTATCGAGACATCAATTCAGAGTCACCAATATGACACATGATAAGAAATCCATTTGTTGTCGATTACCAGAAGAAGTTCATGAAGAATTTCTAGAAATGAAGGCTGGTTCGTCCATAAAAGATGACTTCCATCTTTTAACATTGGAGAAAGTTTGGATCGAAAGCCTGTTAATTCGACACTTGCCTCTCTTGTGAGACAGGCTTTTCTGCTCTAGTTTTAATTAGACTAAACAGCTAAATCGTCTTTATATCGATAGCCACCTGATGATAGCTCTGGCAAAAATAGAACCTAGAATCAACCAACTGGTACAGAACATGCAATCTCAAGTGTCTCATTAGTACCTGCTCTTATTTTATTGCAAGTTTTTTGATAAAAAACATTTATTAGTTTATTTAAACTTTCAAAGTTTTTTTATTAGAATTAAAATAAAAGTCTTTGTACCTATATAATCTGCGTTTTTTTGTATTTATTGAAAAAGCAAAGCGGGACATGAAAATATAATGTATAGTCCGGGGAGCCTCAACAAAAAAAAATGTTGGGAAACCCTGAATTAGAGCATATTCACGTGATATTGTTTGTGAATGCTGTGGACGAGCATCTGACAAATCTGAATGCGCTGGGAATGTCATGTTATCGCAACCCATGATTGAGTAGGCGTCAAGTCTATATGCTTTCAAGGCAATTTAGTGCATACTTTTGACTAGGTTCACATACCAATGTATACCAGTAAAGAACCATTACATTGGTATACATTCTTAAATTATGAAAAGATATGTAATTAGATATTGATACAATTTTAGGTACTGTGTGTACTCTCGTACAACAGAGTAGACAGTATTGTGATATCACTTATTGTTGAAATAGGGATAAGTCAAATAAATCGAAGAAACAAGAGTAAATATTTATTAGTGGTTTAGCAAATAAATAATTCTTGCCTAACTTTTAATCATGAAATTTTCAAATATGAAAAGAAGTAGTAGAACACCTTGCCTGAATTCCGTTCGTTTTTTCTAAATGTTCAGTGTAATGTGAACTGATCGTTGGTTAGAGCAAATTCCTCGTTGCACATTATATGGCAATTACTGATATTATATATGGTGGCCTAACGAACTGGTCACTCTCCTATTTGTCGCACCCCTGGTATATTTTGGGAAAAGCACTCGGCCACGTCAGTTTTGAGTTCTAGGGGGACGTCTTTTCATCTATGGCCGTACAAACAGGGTGATCAAAAAATAAGGTATTGCGTTGCACTTTAAATTTTTAAATCCGAACCCCCATTTTTTTAATTTTTAGTAACTTTTGTATAATACGTTTTATACCTTTATAGTAAAATTCGACTAACTTAATACTGATAATAATGGAATGCACGGCATAAAAGAATAATCATGGATATCAGCAAGAACATTTAGGATCAGTCAGTGTCATCGTATGCCATAGAAAAAAATTGTCTTTCATTTCAGATTGTTAAGTTACCTATCTAGTTGTGATAAATATTGAACAATACTTATTCAATTCAAGAAAGGATAGAAATAACAAAACTGTGTTATCAAGAGCTACTGCTCGGTTGTTTAATGTGTTGCATTTAGACAAAAATATTAATGATAAGTATGTGGCTAAGTTGATACGAAAATTTGAAGAAACCGGATCTGTGTCTAATATTCGCAGTAATCGCCATCGAGAAAATCGGCCAGTTAGAAATAGCAGTTTTGGGACACGTAGCACTTGACAACGCCCAAAGCACTCGTGGACTGGCTACTTCTTCACGATTTACATGCTCAACAGTAGAAAGAATTGTTTTGTTTTTAATTTTAAAGTTAAGTGTTGTTACCATTGGAACTATATTGATTATTATTTTTACGATATAATCCCTTATTATCATAATTCCTAGAATGTTATTATAAACTCAAATAGGTTCACAACGATTGAAGATAGGTATAAATATACAAAAGTTTCTAAAAACTCCATGGAGAATATAAAAATTAAAAAAGGGGTTTCCATTTAAAAATCTTAAGTGTAACGCAATAGCTTATTTTTGGATCACCCTTTATTGTACGGCTATAGATGAAAAGATGTCCCCCTAGAAATCAAAATAGACGTATCCGAGCGTTTCTTCCAAAATATACCAGGAGAGTCACAAGTGGTTGAGCGACCTTTTCGTTGGACCACCGTGTATCATTGTCGCTATATCGGTCCAATACTAAGATTCAAAAGAGATTTAGCTAATTCGGTATAATAGAACTGAGGCTCCTTAACAGAATCTCGTGGCGCTAAAATGAGATCTACACCGTGAAAGTAAATACCTTTCTTAAACTCTTTTGGATTCAAAATGAATAAGATAAGAGTCAACAGTTAAAATTCGAGTTGGCCCTTGTCTGTATTCATGATACATTCTAGATTATCTCGAACGTTTTGCATTTTTCAATGTCACGTTGAGTATGAAATTTTCTTAGCATACCCTAGATTGAGATTCATCATTAAAAACAACTCGAATTAAAATAATCAAAGAGCTATCTCACAACGTTGAGGTGCTTATCCTTTAGCGACGCTATTGATACTCAGCTTAAACTGCTTTTTGCAATCCACAAAATATTATAGTTGTATGGAAATTTACTAAAATTTATGTTTTCGTAGAAAAATGCAAATTCAGTGTGAACAACTGTCCTAGTTCGTTAATAGCAATAAATGTATTTATGTATGAATTTTCTCAGCGCAGATAATGCGATCTTGTTCAAAAGGGTATTTTTATTCTCAGTTGCACCGCAATAAGGCGAAACGAGGCCGCCCACCCAAACAGCCCGTCCCAATTCCAGCACCAACTCATGCCACAATGGTAGCGCTCCAGCATAGGACGTCGGACTCCGAGTCCAGCCATGCAGCAGCATCAGCAACAGGAGTGTTCGACAAAGCAGTACCGTCCACTTCAAGGCGGCGTGCCTCGCAACGGGCGAGCATTTCCATGGCCGCCGCCGATCTGTCGTCTAGCGATGAGGAGGAGCAGAACTTGGCTAGGCGGAGAAGGAGGCAGAGGAGTAGCGGTACGGTGCAGAGCAGTGAAAGGGCGGAGTCGCCTAAGAAGCCTGCGCACAGGTATGAAAGTCATCTAAAAAGCGAAACATGTCATATCTAACACTTTTGATATGCCTGAAGATGACTAGGGGAAATTTTCAAAAATCAAGTTGCTAGTTGGGGTTAACCACGTCTTGTAAAAATCGCCAGATTGTAACAGTTCACACAAAAAATGCCAATTCTCAATATTCGGGGCTACTAAGCCCAATAATTATTTTAGTCCCAAAAAATATGGTATCAAATAGATTGACTCTACACTCCCGCGCAATGCTATTATCAGTTCATAAAATATTAGTATGGCACAAGTTAGCCCATTTCAGACAAAAGTTATCTACGAGCATGTATAACAGATGAGATCAAGTCAGTCAGACAGTCTCCAATCCCCACTCATGTAACAAGCAACGGTAACATTGCGATCCGAATTACGGTGAGTAACACGCCACCGCAGTAGTAGCGCCTACCTCCCTACATATGTATGTTTCTCCTATTTTCGTTTCGCTCGACTCTGGTATCAAACATGTATCTCTAGATAGGCATAAAAAATTTATTTTTAGGCAAAAATCTCTGAAGAATGATGAGAGTCGAATGAAAGGCCATCTCAAGGATACTGATTCAGATTCAGATGCAGAATGGGGAGTCGAAAATAGACCGAAACATAGGAGAAAAGGCAGGCCGCCTGGCTGTACGAAAAAGCCAGCTGCCACATTCGGTGCTCTGCAGCCCAAGAGTGCTGAATATGTTCCTTCTTCTGTGGATTCTAGTAGTGATAGTGAACGAGGTAAACACGAATAACACTACTCAATAACTAATTACTATAATTTTCTAAAGGAACGTTTCCATTATAACAATTTTTTTTCCAACATGTGCCGGCACATTAACGAAAAAAGAAGCCTTATAGGGAATGGGTTGCGAGATTTTCTTTTAGTTCAGTATATTGTACTTGTTGATACAAAAATGACCGTGGTCCCAAAGTTTTTCCACGAGTAGTTCTCGAAATACAGGCTGTCGAAGTTGGGTAGTCTGTACCCTATTCTAGCTTATTGTGCGTTCGGCACTCGGTATGTAATAGTTTTTATTTATTTTAGTTCTTATTGTTATTCCTTTTAACTGGTTCACCAACATTGTAATTCTAACATATGTAGAGAGTGACAAAAAGTTGCATAGATGGAATGTTCCGCAATACTTTTCAAAATAGTTTGTGTCCCTGTCGATTCATGCGTGTTTGGTGACAATTCCAATGTCAACAACACTTGTTTGCTATATTAACTACTACACTTGCTCTTTTTATTCGCTCCAACACAGACACGAAATATTGGTAAAGACCACACATAAAAATATCAACCAAGGATCACCGGGAAGATTAACGAAATATATATCGCCACACCTGTTTGCAGCTGCAGATCCCACACGGAAGAGATTGCACAAAATTAATTCTCCAAATACTTTTTTGACTTCTAATGTCAAAAATTAGGTCAAGCTAAAAAAAGGTTTTTAGGAGATTCCTGAATTTTTAGTTTGAATATGGAGGAAAACTCTAAAAAGGATGGAGCTAGTGAGGAAGTGGAGAGTGTGGTCTCACTGAGTGAAAAGGGATTTTGTACAGAGGAAGTTTTGAAACTAAAAGATTATACCATTTCGATTCAAGAGAAATTAATAAAAGAATTGTACGAAAAGATAGACCAATTAAACAAAAAAATTGGGAAAATGCAACAGCCGTCACAAGAAGCAATTACAACTTACGCTAATATGGTTAAAGCTTCAGGGCCTTCAACCGTTAATTCACCTACAAAAATGATAGAATATAAGCAGCAATGCATACCATTACAAACATGTACAACAAAAAAACAATCACCAGTATTAAAACCCACAAATACAGTCATTGTTAAGCCTAATAACCAACAAGAGTGTAATAACACAAAGAAAAATATCGCAAAATTTGTGAATCCTACCAGTTTGAAAATTGCTATTGAAAAAGTTTATGAATTGAAAGATGGTGGGGTGAAGATCCAATGTAAAACAAAAGATGATAACGCGAAGCTACATAATGAAATAAAATCAAAAATGCCAGAAACATATACAGTGAAAACTTCAGAGATAAGTAAAAAACCACAAATCAAAGTTATTGGATTTTGTCAAGAATATGCAGAAGACGAGCTAATAAATACTATAAAATCACAAAATGAATCTTTTCAAGAAAATTCACATATGAGAGTAATTACAGTCAAGAAAATAAAAACTAAATATCAAGCAATTTTAGAAGTGGATGCTGTGACTTTTAACACGTTCGCTGCGATCTGCCTCGCGCCGCGCTCACGGTAGCGGCTAAGCCTATTGGATGTGCGTTGTGTAATTGAAAACTATTTCATATATACATTTTCTTCTTCTATCTCGTTTTTTTTCGTGCAGTAACACGGAACATGTCTTGAAACACTATTAAAGATTTTTCTTTAATTAATTGCAGACCAGACTATAAAATACAAAAACAAATATTCTATAAAACAAGTTTATTAAGGAAAAGAACAAAATAATGATATTCAAATAGAAGCTTAGAATAATAACAAAATAATGTGTGGGCTGGAAAAATCATCACTCGTTTCAGACATATTTCCATCAGACTGCTCACTTCCATCTGAACTGGGAACATAATTGTCTGAGTCACTTAGATTCTCGATTTCGCTCCCCGAATTTGCAAGAATATCATACAGTTCTTTTTCTGTAAGCCCTTTATTACGGTTACAATACGTTTTCACTCGTTTTGGACGTGAACAACCTGCTTCCACATCATCCGCCATTGCGCAATGTAAAAATAAACGAAACTTGATCCCACGCGTAAAATAGTCCAAAAAGATGTTCAATATGTAGGTAACCATACATAAAGCGAGTGCGGTACAAACTGACAACACCACAGTCTTGTGAGTTTATATCAGCCAGAAGCGCGGATCCGCGCGCGCCGCCTTTCGTTAAACATCGGTCGGACGCGGATCAGCGTCGTTCGCAGTGAACGTGTTAAGTGTGTTATGAATCAGGGTGTTATTTTTATCGACATGTCTGTTTGCTCTGTTTTCGAGTACATCAATGTTTTGCGATGCTATAAATGTACCGGATTTAACCACACAGCTAAATACTGCACAAAATCAGGAAGATGTCTTACTTGTGGATTAGAAGGACATTCAACAGAAAACTGTAGTACCAGTGAAATGTACAAATGCTGTCCAAATTGTAAAAGTGCAAACCAGGATTTTAATCTAGGATTACCTATTAATCATGGACCATTTGACAAAAATTGTGAAGTATATAAAAGGAAAATTGAACGTGAGAGGGAAAAAATTAATTATGCAAATGAATAGCAACTACTAAGCTCAGATTTGCAAGACGTGGCTAAATCTGTAAGTGATGAATATAACTCAATATACCATTTAAACATACAAGGAGTCCTGAATGATATAGATGAAGTTCAACAGTTTTTAAGATGGAGAAAACCACTTGTATTATGTCTTACCGAAACACATGCTACAGAAGACATCACTGATGGTGAATTACAAATTACTAATTATAAAACCTACAGATGCAACTCCAACTCCAGACATACTGGAGGTGTAGTGATTTATGTTTACCACAAAATGCAGATCACATTATTCGATTGTACCACTTTAGACTATGCATACTGGTATGCACATATACAGTTCAAATTATTTGGGAAACGTTATGATCTTTGTACTTTTTACCGTTCACCAAACATTGATGCAGATACATTTTTAACGTTTTTTGAAGAAAAATGCGAAGAAATGTGGAATTTTAGAAACAATATAATACTTTTAGGTGATTTTAATTTAAATTATTATGGTAAAAGCATGAAAACAAGAAAATTGAAAGAAACCATAAACAACTATGGGTTCAAGCAAGAAATTGAAGAGAGTACCAGAATGACATCATTATCAGAGACTTTGTTAGATCTTGTTATTGTAAATTTCGAATGTGCGGGGATTAAAGCTGTACACACACCTAAAGTTAGCGAACACAGTTGGACAATGCTGCCCTTGGTAGGGCATTTTTCTGATACAAAAATTAAGAAAATCGTAAATACTATTAAGTACGAAAAACTTGAACGAGAACTTGCTGGCTGCTATTGGAATTTTGGTGAGAATATGGAAAAAATATATGACAACATAATAGGAAATATAAAAACTTGTTTAGATCTTGCAACTGATAAAAAAGTGATTTGCTCGGCAAAAAATACACCCTGGTATAACAAGAATATTAAGGCAGCTCAAAATTTGAGAGGCAAACAATACAATAAATGTATATTCACAAAATCAAATGATGATTGGGAGGTATATAAAACTCTTAGGAATAAATGTGTATATGTAATTAGAGAAGAAAAAAAAAATTCTACGATAAACAAATCGATAATAACAAGTGCGACAGTGTAAAGATGTGGAAGACTTTAAAAAGACTGATCAATTCGAAGCCGCATGATTGTGTAAATCAAGTTCAATTCGAAAACGGTACCGAAACAAATTCTTTGGTGATTGCAAACAAACTAAATGAATATTTTGTGGAAAGTATTGTTGATATTGTAGGTACTGCCAATGCTGCACCTGACTATATGAAAATCAGTTTCCAGGGGGAAATGTTGCATACACTTTCAAAATTTCACAGCGTATCATTGAATTATCTAAGAAAAAAAGTAAACAGTTTAAAATCAAATAACAACTGTGCCGAAATGACTACTAAAAACGTGCTGAAAAACTGTTTCGAAATTTTGGGATATCCTGTATTAAATTGGATCAATTGTTCACTGAGAAGCAGTTCTTTCCCTGAAAATTTGAAATGCTCTACAATAACACCAGTTCACAAAATAAAAAATTCTAAAAGATGCAGCGATATGAGACCAGTAAATGTGTTACCAGACATTGAAAAATTATTAGAGTCCATAGTGCATGACCAATTAATGCAGTTTATAGAAGAAAACAAAATTTTAGTGGAGGCGCAAGCAGGCTTTCGAAAAAAATATTCCACAGAAACAGCTTTCCAGTTGGTAACTGAGAATTGGAGAAGAGCCATAGACTCAGAAGAAGTTGTCATAGCAGTATTTTTGGATTTGAAGAGGGCATTTGAAACGATTGATAGAGATATTTTGTTAGGTAAATTGAAGGCATATGGTATAACAGGAAGTGTTTTAGATTGGTTTAGAAATTATTTGTCTAAAAGGATGCAAGTTACAAAAGTTAATGACACTATTTCATCAAAAATTGAAAATACGTTGGGTGTTCCACAGGGCAGTATCCTGGGACCACTTCTTTTTATTTTATACATAAATGATTTACCTGCCATAGTCAAAAAATGCAAAATTCAAATTTTCGCCGATGACACTATGATTTATATAAGTACTAAAAATATTCAGTCTGGTATCTCTTATATAAATGAAGACTTGCAGCTTGTCTCAAAATGGTTAGCATCTAACAGACTAAAATTAAATGCAAGTAAAACGAAAGCCTTGTTAATCGGAAAAAAACAATGTACAAATGTTCAACTGAATATTGATGGTGAAGATATTGAATTCGTAGAAAATTTTAAATACCTGGGAGTTTTTGTTGACTCTCGATTAATTTTTGATATTCATTATGAAAAAGTTATAAATAAGATTAGTAGTAAAGTGGGATATTTATCGAAAGTTTCTGGATGTCTGAGTTCATATAGCAGAAAAATGATCTATAATAACATCATTCTTCCAAATTTCTTGTACTGTTCGACTATTCTATATTTAGCAAATAATTCCATTTTTGAAAGACTGCAAATTTTACAAAATAAGTGCATGAGAATAATACTAAATAAAGATAAATATACTCCAATTAGGCAAATGCTTAGCAAATTAAAATGGCTCAATGTAAAAAATTTTATCAAATATCTTGTAATGATATTCATTTATAAAGTAAAAAATAATATATTTCCATCAAGTCTAACTAATTTAACATCATCAAATGTCGACCATCATTTACATAATACCAGAAATAAAGATGACTTCCATTTAATGAACAAAAAGTATAACATATGCTACAAATCTGTATTCCATCAAGGGTTGATTGAATATAATAAATTATACTCGGAGATAAAAGACCAGAAAACTTTGACAAAATTTAAAGTAAAATTGAGAAATCACTTGTTAAATCTACAATTATAGGTTGCCCAGCATTTACATCATACACCATATGGCTTGAATTTACTAGTTCTAAGTAATTTACAATTGTTCTGTTTATGTAGCCAGATGTGCTAAATAAATCTTTCTACTTTCTACTACTACTACTACACTGTTACAATATATTGTGTACCGAACTCGCACTGCGCTGGGGTGCATTTATAAGTCACTTGGTAATGTAATACCGTACACAGTAATAGAATGTAGATTGACAGATGAAATTTTACTCACTGTGAAATTTTATGTTTAGAATGCATAAATCATCACAGAGACATGTTACACTTGATGACAACAGACTAATTTCTAACCACGTTTTCTGCGACCATTGCAAATATAACAGAAGCTATGAATATGAGGTAGCCCATTTATCATGAAAAATATATATTCTCCCAATTTTGAACTCTTTTTGATAACCAAATGAGGTAAGTCAAATCACATCACTCTTATTCCGAAGGTTTTAAGCACAGTAAGAAAATCCCACTTTTGATGTACCAGAAGGATTACTTTGTTCTATTTCCGAAAGCATGTAACAGGTACGTCAAACAATTCCAAACGTTAAAATTATTTTAGAGTAGTACAATGTACATACACTCCGTAAAAATTTATGAACTCAGTCCTGCAATAGGGTATGGACTGCCCAATTTGGAGACCCTATATCTCTGAAATTACTTGTTAAAAAATTTCGGGTTATGGACCTTTTTGATCTACGTGTGGAAATCTACAACATACGAAATGTTTATAAAAAATAGCTGAAAGCTTTTCTATAAGTTTGGGTGGAATCTTTTGTTGGAATGAGAACAATCTACAACATGTTCCTGAACAAGCACCGGAGATAAAAATTCCTTAAGTGACTGGGACGCGTGACATCTGCCGCAACTTACGCCACGGACATTTCAATTTGTATAGGAAAAATTTTGCAGTTATTGAGGTAAATATGCCTGCAACTTGTTTGGAAACGTAGCTTAAGTAGCATGGACGTATCCAGCTAAACAAGGAATGGAGAGCAGCTACCAAAATTTTCGCTAGAAATTTTCACAAAGGATATTTCCTTTACTATTGTTGATAATTTCCTTTATCATTCATATACAGTTTCCTTTACAGCGGTATTATGAACGCCAACCAAAAAACTTTTAAATATATTACGAATTTTACTTTGTGGCACACTTTATATTGTACACTTGGGTCAAAAATACGTAATTTCAGAGATATTTGAATTTTCCAAAATTTTGGGAATAGCGTATGTCCAAAAATCCATTAATTTCTTACTTCCATGTCAATGGGAGGAGGTAGTATTATAATCGCGAAATACCTTATGATCACTTTAGGTATGACTTATATTTCATTTATCACTAATAGTCCGGGGTGTAGAGCTAGATCGCGTCTGTGGTTAAGCTACACGTGCACCCTGGATAACATTAAATGAACTAGCAATACCGGTGAGCCAGACTGGTAAGATTTTACCCTCCTAACAGTACGTCTTACTTACTGATTACCTGGTCAATTTAAAAGAAAATGGCGCTTCTCAACGCCGACCGACGAGACAAATAGGGCCTTCCTCAAAAACATGTAAATTGAATATAGACGGTGTCAGCAGGGCTAAAGGAAAAGTTCTATCTAAAATACGAATTTATAACGAGGTTGACGTCATAGCCACTCAAGAGAATCTTACCGCATAAGAAGATTCACTGCTCAAAAGAGGAAAGATTCCTGGAGATCGACTTGCTGGAGCCACATACAGTGCTACCCTATGGCGCAGCAACCTATATGAGGAATCAAATTCAGAATTGTAAAGTAATTATGTAGCTGTATCTCTTACGCTCTCTTACTTAAGGGCAGTTGCTGTAAAAAGTAAATTAAGTTATTGTAAACATCTACAAATCACCTACAACGCAGTAGCCTGCAGATACTATAGAAGTCCAATCAGGAAGTCCAGTCATTTACATTGCGACTTCAGCAGTCACCATAACCTTTAAGGGAATGCGCAAAAAAAGGATACCAGATAGCAGCCTCCAGTCATGGTTACAGTTGCACGGGAGGAGACGACACTTTGTGGAGTTACACCTTTCATCATTCACGAGCTTTTGGCAGCTGCGGATAGACTGAGGTCCAACAAGGCACCAGCGCCTGACAACATACCATCGGAGATAGTGAAACTCGTGACAAGGCAATTCCCAGAAACTAAGCTGAAGGTGATGAACAATGCGATCACAGCAACTTCCCCGCAATTTGGAAACGTGCGGAACTGATCCTGTTACCGAAGAGGCATAAACCTCTAATGGTAGCAGCGGATTTCCGTCCGATTTCAGTAGTAGCTGGAAAGCTACTAGAATATATGATCCTACAACGCCTACTAGAAGAAGTAAATGAGACAATATCGGCAAGACAGTATGGTTTCAGAGGGGGTAAATCAACCCTTGATGCTATCAACCACGTGATAAGCATGGCAAAGAGCGCGGAAGTAGTGATCAACTACAAATTACAATTATGCGCGATGATCACAATAGACATAAGAAATGCTTTTAACACTGCCACACGTCAAGGGAATGTCGATGCGCTGGTGAGCAGAAGAGTTAGTGGAGATACCATCCGGCTGATTGTCGATTACTTGCGGAATCGAAATGTTATGCTTCGTGATAGGGACAATGGTATGGCTGAGAAACCAGTATACAGCGGCGTTCAGCATTGATCAATTTTGGGACCTACCCTATGCTGTGGCTACTTTTGTACGTACCGTCCTCGACAACAAAAAGCAGCAAGACATCGCACGCTGAGCACCGCAGAGAGCCTGAACTCCTAATCCCCAAGCATATGGGGGGGGGATGTAGGGCAAGAAGATCGAAGAATGAACTGAACAAAGAAGAAAAGACAGCCCCCCAGGCGGTTCATAGGACCCACTCGCTTCGGGTTGCGGCCTGGCGACGGTCCCGAAAAAAAAAATACGCGCAAAATGGCGAAAACGGAGAAAAATTTGTAGATTACTAATAATATCTAGTCTTCAATGCTAAAGGTAAGCGGAGGTTTTTCTCTAGGCGATGGCGCAGTGGCTACAATCCGGACCTTTGTTTCATATATTAATCCACAACGTCAACCAATTCCAACCACCCGAACAGTACTCCCAAATTTCCCACACAATCAACATCATCCCATTGTGATCGAAGAAGGAATGCAAATTCCATTGGTTGAATCAAGGGAACTCTGTAATACTATAGTCCTTACATTACATTTGAGTCATTGTATTTTATGTTATATTTCCATATTGTCGCTTGGTTCCTTTAATTTGGTACAAAATTAGGTATTTGGCGTAACTTGAGGGTATATTAACGCTTCAAATGTTCGTGTAACTAGAACGTAGATTTATATTCAATGCGAGGTAAATACTGAGGCAGTTTACTCGATTCGATGTTTTTTAACACGGTTCTATAAGCTTGGCCTGTATGTATGTATGTATGTAACGGAATCTTCGAGCATAATTTTCACCAATTTCCAAAGTTTGATTAATTTGAAACTTCGCACGCGTCTCAAGGACCGATAACAATGCAATAATTTGATAACAGTTTTACATTATCCTTATTAGGACCGCCAGGATTAATTAATTCTTTTATAGATCCTCTGTATGGGTGTAAGAGAGATAGAGCTAGCGCGCGATCTGCGCATGCGGGCAGTTTCGGACTCTTTGTTGGTTCGGGCACTCGGCACAGCACAATGGAGGCAGATACTAAAATTAAGTTATTAACAGAATAATTCAATTCAGATTAACAAGCGTGGGGTGAATTTTACTACATTTTCATAACCCTCCACTTTTAGATAGTTGCCATTAGAATTATTGTAACACTATATATTAAGTTCCCCACGCTTTTTAGTCTGAATTGAATTATTCTGTTAATAACTTAAATTTTATTATAATTTTATTTTGAGGTCATTAATTATGATTGATTTTTCGACCATCTACTACTGTAATATAAACTCTTTGTAATAACTATTTTGTTCCTAGGGTGTCGAAAATTCTATTAATCCCAAGGTTCACATTTCAACAATCTTCTTAACTCCCTTTACTGGTGCCGTTGCAATATCTAGGCTTTGACCTCGCTGTTGATACTTATTTTTGAATGACCTACTCAAGTACTGAAAGTAATTTCGCTTATACTAAATTAAGTGGATCCATAATAAAATATTATGAGTTATATTCCAGGCAAATTTACTGTAAAGCATCGCCACATCAAACCAAAGCTGAGCGCTAGGTTATCGGATCCTTCACCCGTAAAAGCTCCGTCTTCCTCCGACAGTGAACTGGAAACCGGCAAAAGAGCTTCCGCCAAGATCGACTCTACTGTTAAGGTGGACGCCGAGGTTAAGGCTGTAGCTGATAAGAAGAAAAGTGATACTTTGAGGAAGTTGTTTACTCCCAAAAGGGACTCTGAGGGAGGTGGCAAAGGTGGAAAGGGAGGTGGGAAAGGTGGAAAAGGTAAGAGTATTACGAATCTGCAAAGGTTGACATTACTGATATTTGTAATCCTAGTGTTAATGCGGAGTAGGTTAAATTGTTAGTGAGTTAAACTGATTCGCTCAAATTATTTTTAATATCATACCTAATGCGTTTTTTTCTGTTTTTACTTGCTTGCTTTCAGTTATTGTATGGCTTAGCAAATCAACAAGTAGTTAACGGCAGTCTGAATAACAAAGTAACTATTGTTATTTCTATTCCTCAGGAAAAGGTGGAGTAAACGTGATAATAGTCGATGGCAACTATGAACGCAGTTCCTCATCTGTAGAAGATGAGACTGACCCCAGCAGAGTTCCTTTACCGGTTTCTCCATTGGATCCTCCAAAGAAGAAATGTTTCAGCCTCCCTCCCAGCAGCCCCTGCGAGGTTATTCAAGACACAGATGACATCAAAAACGTGAGGGATATTAAGACTGAAAATGATACAGAAAGCAAACATATGCAGACTAGGTTGAGTATTTGGGTCCGGATACAGTTGGATCGGCTTGATATCTCTCTTATGCCAGATGTGAGGAGGAGGTTAGAGGAGAAGGTGAAAGATGAAAATTTCGGTAAGTATACTGTAATACTATTAGTATTTCATATTTTCTGCTGTCAGATCAAGAATAGAATAAAACGTACATAAAAACCTGACAACAAGTAGCAGCTCATGTAACATCTGAAGCTTATCCTGTGGTCGTGCTGACAAATCTTAGTCTAATCATATTAGACGAAAATACCTCTGATTTGCGAAATAATTGTAAAGTCTGGTTTTATTACTACAAGTTGTTCAAGTGGTATTCATGCAATTATCGCCGCATTACCAAGAAGTGCCAAAACTTGCAATTTGCCTCGTTTTTCGGCCATAACATGTTTGCTATAAGTCGGATCATATTACGTGCAGTCTCAATTTGTAGGTCTCATAAATACCTAAAAATTTTATATCAAAAGTTTTTTCGTTCCTGTCAACACTTTCGATTGAATCCCAAAAAACACGTTTTCTCATTCTTTGTTGTCAAATATGTCAAAAGTTTTCCCACAAAAAATGGTGTACCCATTTTATGCGTCCATGTTTTAAATACCCCCTTGAACAACTTGCATCAATAAAACCAGACTTTACAATTATTTCGAGGAAATTTGCTAATATGATTAGATTATCTCCATATTTTCTGGCTGTTGAATGAAACATGAATGTAGGTTTAACTTTTACTTAGTAGCTGTTCATTTAGTGTCATTCACAATAATTGATACCGTCAAGTGTCAGTCACGTTCCTCGTTTTTTACTTGTTAGCGAAACTTTTAAATGAGAGTAGTTTTGCTTATAGTAATAATTGGAAAAGACTCGGTATACTTTTATACTTTTTTTTAGTCATATCAGTTTATTATAACTGCTATGTTATATACATGTTGTGTTAGCATGATATCCACATATAAAGGATATTTTCCTTTTGTGGCATATGAATTTGTTCACAATTTTTAATTAATGTGAATAAATTATTATTATTATTCTTATTATTTATTATTATTATTATTCTTATTATTTATTATTATTATTATACAACTAGTACGAGCAAATTCATATAACTGCAAATGATTATAATTACATTCCAAGTTATCTAAGAATTAAAAAAGTTTAACCAGTATTTGGTAGCTCTGGATATGCTACTGATTTCAACAGACTCGCTGTTGTCAACAGTTCGCAATTAACACACATTAAACAGCTTACCTAGTCGCTGCCTCCTGATTCCCAACTAACAATTATCACTCCTATTAGAGTTGCAAGAATGATTATACAGTATTCCTTAAACAGCATTGTATACTGTAAGAACATTAGCAAAACCCTCTTAGAACAGCTATACAAGCGGAATGGGCACACCTAATAGGACACTTCAGTCATTTAAGAGGTTGTATAAGGGCTGCAGGTAACAGTTATAAAACAAAAGTGTAAGCCTCTTGCAGCCGCTATAGGACATTTGCGTCAGTGCAAGATTAAGTTTTTGTCAACTATACAACTATTCTCTTACGTGATTCTACTTTATTGCAACCAAACTATTTCCTATGTATTGTATAGACGAAGTCTGAATATATAACTAACACATTACAGTCATCTTGTTTACTTACATATCGGCCATTGTGAATTTCATACACAAGTATATGATAAACTTCTACACTTTGATATAGGGCTATTGAATTACTTGCGCAGCAAATTTTATTGTGATTATCGTGCAAATTAGTTACCCAATTTCTACGGGCTTGTATTTGATTCATATTTTGACAATGATCAAAACTATGTCTAGATTTTTAAGATGGAAAATTGAACTTTTCTGCGTTAAATCTTCCACAAATCCTATATTTAGGCACAATTACACTAAGAAGCTCCCTTTTCATGTAGTGTTTAAAGTGAATCTGTTCTCATTTTTACATGATTTATGCCAACTTTAGATTCACTAACAAGGAGCGAATACAGTATCCCTTTTGCCTTATTTATCCGCTTTGCCGGAAATCCCTAATTAAGAGATTTCTTGTTTCTTTCTAACACATCAATGCTCCATATTGTAAGATTGAGGTAGTCATTTAAATATATACTAAACACTCGAGAAAGTTGTCCGTTAGATAGTGTAGAAATGCAATTACACGCACAACCCCTATCTTGTAAAATTTTTTTTTTTGAAAAACTAGATTTTACGCTGTCTGTTAGTCAAATAAGCACGCGGGTTCTTATACTGATTATTCGAGAAGTTTGAACGAATAAGTCTATATACTGTTTCACGATGGGAAAATTATGATTTTGCTGTCAAACAGGAAATTTGATTTTTCCCAGGATGTTCGCCTTGGATCGGTTTCCCCTATGTACCTCAAAGATATTGAAACCGCGAAATTAAAACATGTGACATGTTAATATTAACATATAATTTCCAATAATAGGCAAAAAACATGATCAATATATTTTTTTTGCTTGAGTTATACCACTATTTCTAATTCCTGCTACAATAATGAGCCAACAAGGCTAACTGATCATTCAGCAACTTAGTTAGACTCTATATTTCTCAAAAGTGCTTTCCTTACTAGCCAAACTGGTATCATCATAAAACCAACCATAACTCCGAAACTGATTACTTATAGAGATTTGAAGAACTTTCTCACTGATTTATTCTACTTCGATTTATTTAACGTCCATTGGTCTGATGTACTGTTTATCAACTATATCGATGATAAAATACGTTTCCTCACTGATAATATTAGAAAACTATTTAATATTCATGCCCCTTATCGAACGATTTGTCTAACAAAGCCTAAATCACCTTGGCTAACAAGTTTTAAGAAACCAATGGAAATCAAACCTGATAAAAGAAAAAAGTCTTATCTAAGTAACTGAAACAACCCAAAACGTTTTGATAAAGCTTTAAAAATCAATGAGGATTCAGACTTCCAGTATAAGGGAGATACCTGGTGGGATAACTGATGTGTAACTTATTAATGATTATTTTGCATCTGTTTTTAACTCAAATGATTTATCATGTGAAGATGAAATTAAGCACTATTCAAATTCAAAACCCACTATTCAAAAAAGTTTTAGTCTTAAGAACTATCAATACACATGGTGTTTTTGATAAAATCTAATGTTTCAGGCGTGGATGGCTTGTCTGTTCAATTGATGAAATTATGCCTCCCAGCCATTTCCTTGGTTCACATTGTAAATTGCTGCATAGAGACAGGATATTTTCCCCAACTGTGGAAAGTGTGACTAATTATGCCACTCCCTACAACCAACAATCCACATAACAAGTTAGTGACTTAAGACCTGTCAGCCTTTTACCAGTTCTTTCCGAAGTATTAGAGAAAATAATCTACAAACAAATTTTAGAGTTCAGTTGTACTAACAATATACTGCCTGAGGAGCAGTTCGTCTTTCGAAAAGGACGTAGCACTGTTTCGGCTCTGTTATAGTTGATGATGTAATCTCCAATTTGGATAACAACCTGGCAACAGTTCTTGTTTCTTATGATTTTAGTAAGGCATTCGAGGCCATAGGCTACTTCAAGCCAAGTGTACTTACTTTGAATTTAAGGAATATTCCTTCAGGGGTACCACAAGAGTCAGTCCTAGGGCCGCTTTTGTACTTGATATATATGTTTGATCGGTCGTCAAAATGAAAAACTCTAGTGTAACTTGTTATGCCGATGAGACTCAATTATACCACCTGATGATTTCAAAATAGATGAGGCTAAAATTAATATTGATCTTGAAAGTATTAATAACTATTCTGCTATTAATAACACGAAACTCAATCCTCAAAAATCAAATGTACTATTTTGCAAGAAAGAAAAACAGACATCATAAGCCAAGCCAGAACCTGAAAATAAGCCGTACAGATTCAAAATTTAATCATGTATGCAAAAGTTTGGGTCTACTCATAGATGAAGACCTGCGTTTTCACACACATGTTAACAGCGTCATCAAAACATACTATTTTAGGCTGAAACTATTATATATAATAATAATAATAAACGTCTTTATTTACAAATGGACTGATTATATAAAAAAATAGCCAAATACGGGCGAAGTTCAGCTGTAGCTGCTCTTCCACTTAACCCGCTATAAAAAAAGTCCGTACACAAGGTGAGTGAGACCTACTTATTCTACACATTACAAATATTAAATGTATATGCATTGCTTACATTAATACATCTACTAAAATTAATCATAAATAGGCAATTCCTCAGCTTTAAAACAAAAGGACGATTATGTGAATCATTATTTCCAAAATTTTATATGGAGTCATAACGTATTCCTTGCTTAGATTAAATGTTTGCCTACAGACTACACAAAATTCAAAATTTTTGTTGCCGCTTGACTAATAAATCTAAGGAAATATGATCATGTAACTGGCCCAGTCGAAGATTTAGGATGGCTCAAAATTAATAACCTGTCCAAATATTTATTTTTGTCATTTATAAAATTTATTATGACCACTCGTTCACCACTACGTTTATGGAATAAGCTAATATTTAGAACAAGCATTCATGGTTTGAATCTAAGGTATATGAGCAGATCGCACAGCCATGTTTCAGCGTTCTTGCTCATATAACGCAGCTAAATATTATAATGCATTAGACATCAATATTAGGGATACAGCAAATATTTTAAACATACAGACATTTCGGAAACAATCTTTGTTGAATATATTTCATGCACACTAACTCAAAATTTTAGAAGCATTTAATACTTTATCAAGTATCAAGTAAAATTCATTATTAGAGTTTATAGTATATACTTAATTCATTTCCAAATATTGATCGAGTAGATTGGCTAATGGCTAGACTTTGCCAAATAAACTGCATCCAGGGATGTAATTTTCTTTATTAACCAAAAGCTATACTAGCTGTTTCAATGCTTCCTAGCAGTTGTTTGAGTATTAGACTTCGGAATAAGTTTTAAAACTCTTTATAATCCTTTGTGGTTGACAAGCTGATGTACAATTAGGGGGCAAAAATAAGATTTTTATATTATTTAAGCGAATGTCTTTTGGATGATATCCCACATTGTCCAAAAATATCAAAATGTTACTTTTTTCTTTAGCCATTTTCCAATCTAGGTCTTGCAAACACTCTGTCATAATTTGGAGCCATTTCTACAATGAATGTGTCGCCCACTGTGTCTTTTCCGCATACCGTCAGACTAATACTGAATGGAAATTCAATCGAAAGCGTGTACCCAAAGAAGAACTGTGAATCCCTGACCAACTCGGGGAAGTCCCTAATTCACGCCGGGCAGAAATGCTGCGTTTGTTCCGAAAGATTAAAGTCGGTGGATCCTCAGCTTACTCGAGAAAGTCCCAACCAAGATGGTGGGCGGCACGATTGATAAATGCAATAGCGATACCGTCAGCAGAAAAAAATATATATACAAGGCGTTTCATTTTATTTTCTTTTTTGTCCGGTTAGGATAACATTTTCTCGTGTCAACGTCCGTTCAAGAGAATGTCCGTCCAAGAGAAAGTTAATACAATGCAATTTATATGATAGTTGGTCGGAACCATGGGAAACAGTGCGTTTAATGGAGGTGACCGTGTAAGAGAGGTATCCGCGCAGTGGAATTCTACTGTATTTAAGTAGAGGATATGCAGGATTGTTCTTGAGGTAGTTTTGTAAAATGGCATGGAAAAATTGGTGGTTTTGATAATAATTATAATTATAAATATAATTATATTTATGATTACTAATTAAAATGTGATAAGTTTAGAGTTTGATAGGAGGAGTGGAAAATCCATTTTGAACAACTTCAAGACCTGGTCTTTAGAAAATGGAGTAAATTATTTTAGGTACAAAAGAAGACGATTTTCCTTAGGGCTTGACACAAGACTTCCCATGTAGAAACACAATTTTACTGGATTACTTCTGTTTCAGAATGCTATGGTGACAACACGTTACTTAAATCTAGGTCCTCCGACTCTCCGCCACAACAGTCACATCTCTCTACCTCCAAACCAGTTGATGATCCTTCTCCGTCACCTTTAGAAGCACTGAGTAAGCAACACAAGTCCAAGAAAAGAAAGAGGAGAGAAAGTGCCTCAAGCGCCTCTTCCCTGTCTACTGTGGCCAGCACCACTAGCAAAAAGGAGGGAAAAGAGGCCAAGGAAGAAAAGGCACGAAATGGCAAGAAAGAGAAAGACAACACAAGGTTAAAAAGGCGGAAAGACTCCAAAGAAGCCACAGATGCTATGGAAGGGAAAGTGGAAAAGGCGGAAGAAGCCCTTGAGCAGAGGCAAATTGACAGGTAACGAATTAAAGAATCAGTTTTTAAGCATACTTAAAAACGACTGAATAATTATAATTTGAGATACGTTCAGTTATGCTAATCCTTCGCCTCGTACTGGGAAAGTACCGGTTGGATTTTGATCGAATTCACACACAGAAAAAAATTTCTTAGCGGTTGAAAGTTGATGGCTGAGGGGTGTAGGTGGTTGTAAATGCTGCATCTTTCGCCTCAGTGCAACACGTTCTATTATTCCGAAATTGTGATTATGCTAGTATTACCTACCTGTTGGCACAGTATCACACCTGCTACCCAGAAACGCGCGATATGGGCCATTCCCAAAAACTGACTAAGAACTCTATAGAAAACGACGTTATTTGATTTGGTTCAAAGTAGTCTCAAATAAAAGGTACAATGTCCTTTAACATACTCGAGATATGAGCCGAGCTATTTTTGTTGTAGTTTTCGGGAAAATTAAGAAAAAATAAAATGTCTCTACGGACATCCATGGATGTGACAGTAATTATGACTTCAGTGAAATGTCCTCGGTTTCTGTAGAATACAACAAATTTTTCATTTTGTTATACTTATTTATATAATGATAAAAAATGTTTCTATAGGAACACAAATTTCAGTGAGGGTTCCTAATCAATTCTTATAATTCAGGTCACTTAACAATATAGCAATAGTTACTTATAATCATCATTTTTACCTTTTATAGTTAATACTCATTACACTTAATTATACTTAATGACATTGACTCTCAGAAAATAACTAACAAACAACAAAACTTGAAGACCTTAAATAATATATATATATATATATATATATATATACAGGGTGTTTCAGTTTATTGTTGCATAACTTCAAGATTCGATAGAACTTTTAAAATTAATGCATAAAGTCTATATAAACATGGGTCGAAAAACGCGTGGCTTCCGAAATACAGGGTGTTTGAATTTACTTTCTAAAATAGTTTTTTTAAATATGTCGAACAATATTTGATGTATAACAGTGAAAATTGGTATACAAGGGCATAGTTTTACTGTAACCGCTAGAGGGTGCTCTCTACTGTACCTGTAGTGTATTAAAAAGACCGAAATTTTTTTCTTAGTGCAATTTTTTACTTTTTGAATAAAAAAACTGATTCTCCGCACTTTTCAACATAAAAAAGCTCTCTTGTGAATTTCCGTTATAGTTAGCCGTTTTGGAGATATTTCGATTTTTAAGGTTCGATGCATTTTTAATTATTTATCATAAAATTACGTTAAAAAGTCAGTATCTCGATAATTTTTAGAAGTAGGCTGTGCCTGCAAATAATTTTGAAATTGAAAGCAGAATAAGGTTAAACGTCAATTAGTTGCCAGTTAGTTTTGTTGTCTGTTGAAACCTGAAACATTTTTTGCAATTGTGAATGCACGAAATTTAGTTTCTTTTACCTGTTTTTTTTGTAAGTTTTATAAAAATGCCATTTTTATTCTCCAACCAAGAGTTAGCGGATATTCATTTTGTGTATGGCTTTGTAAATGGAAACGCAGCAGAAGCAGCCAGAGAATGCGCACGAAGATTTCCAAACAGACGACATCCAATTCGCTCAGTATTTGTAAGAGTGCATCGCCAAATAATTGAAAATGGTTTTGGAAATCTCCAAAGGGATCAAAACATAAATGTTCGTCACCGCAGATTTACCCTTTTGATTCTGCGTGAGTTTGATAGAGATCCGACCACAAGTGTTAGGAGAGTTTCTGGTGCCTTGGGAATTTCCGCAAGCCATGTTCACCGTGTTCTTAGAAATGACCATAGACATCCTTACCATTTGCAACCTGTGCAAGGACTACGGCCAGGGGACGGAGAACGAAGAATCACATTTTGTCAGTGGATTCTTGATAGAACTGATAATAATAGGGAGTTTTTAAGTAACGTTTTATGGACCGATGAGTCATGCTTCACTAGACGTGGAGTGGTAAATTTTCATAATCAACATATTTGGTCGCATGAAAATCCGCATGCAGTTCGGGAAAGAAATTTTCAGCATGAATTTAGTGTGAACGTGTGGATTGGTATCTACCGTAATCGACTATTTGGACCCTACCTTTTTGCCTGCAAGGTTAAATGCTGCGACCTTCTTGGAATTTTTAAATGCTGAACATGCAAACATGTGAGATGATGTTATGTTAGATTTAAGAAGATTGGCCTGGTTCCAGCTTGATGGTTATCCAGAAAGATGTATCGGCCGTGGAGGACCAGTCGCCTGGCCTCCACGATCCCCTGACCTAAATCCTTTAGATTTCTTTCTGTGGGGATTTCAAAAAAGAAAAAGTGTACCAGACTCCCGAACCAGAAGAGATATGCTAATAGGAATGCTTGTGATGAAATAAGACCTTATTTGAATAATGCTATACCACGTTCGATCATTCGTAGATGTGAATTGTGTATTGAACAATTGGGTTTACATTTCGAGCAACCACTTTAGATTTTGTATGTTTGTCCTAACTATCCAATAGCATTTTAGTTGTACATAATTAATTTAATTTGTTAAAATAATATTGAAAAATTAAACAAATTAATATTCTGTTTTTTGTGTTTATTTGGAGTTAGGAATTATTGCTGTGTTTAAAAACACAATCTAAACGATCATCTTAATTACTTGTAATGCCCAAATGGAAATTGTAAAAAAAATATTATTTTCCCATAAATAATTAAAAATGCATCGAACCTTAAAAATCAAATATCTCAAAAGCGGCTAACTATAACGAAAACTCACAAGAGAGCTTTTTTATGTTGAAAAAGTGCAAAGAATCAGTTTTTTTATTCAAAAAGCAAAAAATTGCACTAAGAAAAATTTTTCGGTCATTTTAATACACTACAGGTACAGTAGAGAGCGCCCCTCTAGCGGCTACAGTAAAACTATGCCCATGGTTCGTTTTGTCGTTCCAAAAAACCCTTGTATACCAATTTTCACTGTTATACATCAAATATGTTCGAAATATTAAAAAAAAACTATTTTAGAAAGTAAATTAAACAACCCTGTATTTCGGAAGCCACGCATTTTTCGACCCATGTTTATATAGACTTTATGCATTTAATTTTAAAAGTTCTATCGAATCTTAAGTTAAGCAACACATAAACTGAAACATCTTGTATAATATATATATATACAGGGTGACTTTGAAGTTGAGTCATTAATTCTCAGATAATGATTGTAGAAGGAAGATAAACCAAAATATGTGTGTAAAAATATAAAAAAATAAAAAAAAATCTACCGTGTTTTATAAAGTATCCTCCCGACAAGTATTTCAGTGCGGACCTGTATTTGATCGTGAGGTCTTGGAGCACCGGCATGCCCTCCCCTGTGGGGTCTTAAGTCACCTGATTCACGAGCCCGTTATACTACATTAACAAAGGCACGAGGGGTTGGTTCCACTCGATTGGGAAACCGATCCGCATAAACATGTGCCATTTTTTATTTCGTTTGAGCCACGCAGCAAACACCACTATTCACTCACTCGCGCTACCGACTGACAAATTGACTGAATAAAAACATCGTGATCAGCGTTTCAAATTCTTTCGCTTTTTTGTTTCCGATGCGATGAACCGATAAGGCGTTGTTGCCAAACACGAGCACATAATATTATTATTGAGACAGGGCGGTACTCAAACTTCTCAAGGGCTATAACTTGGTTACGTTAATTTTACCACAAAAATGTTAAAGGAAAAAACATTTCTTTTGATCAGATCTACTCACTGTTTAAATAAATGACTCAACTTCGAAGTCACCCTGTATATATATATATATATATATATATTCTGGTAAAATTAAAGTAACAAAGTTATAGCCCTTTAGAAGTTTGAGTACCGCCCTGTCTCAATAATAATATTATGTGCTCGTGTTTGGCAACAACGGATATAATCCGCCTTATCCGTTCATCGCATCGGAAACAAAAAAGCGAAAGAATTTGAAACGATGTTTTTACTACAATTTACAATTTTATTCAGTTGTATTTAGTCGATGTGTCAGTCGGTAACGCGTGAGTGAATAGTGGTGTTTTGTTGCGTGGCTCAAACGAAATAAAAAATTGCACATGTTTACGAAAATGCTGAATGTTGTACAAAGG
>CAVLJG010000001.1:70340689-70359185 GCA_963669975.1 Acanthoscelides obtectus | reverse complement strand
CCGATAAGCATAGGAGATAATAGTCATGTAAAACAGGGGATAAGGTTCGGGTGTTACATTAATCATGGTCTTTGATAGGTTTATTGATTTTTTCTGACATCAGGACCAAATCGAGACGCGTCCCCAGCCACTAAAAATCGAAGTGTCACTCGCAAATAGAATTACCTTGCAACATCTAAGACCGGCCCTTACAACTACAGGCCTATAGCTCTGCTTTCTGTTATAAGTAAGGTGACGGAGAGGTGCATAAATCAAGAACTTTTGGAGCACCTCAAGCGTCACGACTTGATTAGCGATTAGGCAATTGTAGAGTAAACTCGTCCAGTCTTATGGTGAGGTTCATCTTATTGCCCTCGATACCACGGAAGTGTTCAATCAACTGTGGCGTGGTGCCCTCTTATGCAAACTCCATCCTATATCCTCTCACAGAAGCTTTGCAGATGGGTGGCTGACTTTCTCTCATTGACCTCCTTTCCATCAATTCAATCCACAGCTTTCCCGATGACAACACGCTCTAGATGCAGGAATTCGGACAGACAAGTTAATCTCTGCCCATACGCTGGAGAAAAGAAAACTATCATGATGATTTGTAGGTTATCATTGCTTGTGGATGCAACAATTTTCTGCCGTTGAATGCTCCCAAAACACAGTACTGGCTGAGTTCCACCAAAGAGCCGTTCATTTCGGGTGGTCTGAATCCAGATCACCGAGGACTTGATCCGACAGGAAAAAATCTTGTCAATCGCGGCAGCTGCTGGGAAAAAGCTATGCTATTAGTCTATAACTAACAAGTACTTTTTTCTACACGACCTCCTGACCCTGTACAAGGCCTAGATGAGACCTACAGTATATTCAGATAAGAGATAGACCGGACATAAACAAGACCACGTGATCATCGAACGCTGTAACATTCGGCAGGGACGTATTAAGAGTCACGCAGTACATATTTTAGATAGTAGATGCTGCTTTGCGTAACTTTGTAGTAAATTAGCACAATTCGATGTGTATACGATTGGTGATGGATATAGGATCATGTGGGGGTGGGGTAAGAATATATAATGATGTAAATATACATAAGGGTTTCAAAATTTTCGCTTCGATTTCCAGCTTCGGATGCCGCCTGATGTTTGGTGAAATACAGTCGAATACAATCTCAAAATGGCGTTTAAATTAGCCTAAATTAAAAATAATCGTATATCTCTTAAAATTGCTTTTAGAATATTGATTAGTATATTTTTTGATTTCTAGGTAAATATGTAACCAAATTAAAACGTTCAAAACGTAAAAAAATGTGCATGGTTGAACATTGTCAGAAAGTAGATTCTTGAATAGGTTTTGCCAAAATGGGTTCAAAAATGTCAATAATTAATTAAAAAATACAGTAGCTTTATAATTACTTATAACTTACCGAATTTGATGAACGACATCTTTTATTGAAAGATGAGCTTGATGAGCTTTCATCATCGCTACTGCCTGAAGCACCAACGTCAATAATGAATGGCTCGACTTGTTCCTCTAAAATATTGTCCAGTTCCCACATTCTCTTTTCAACTTTGTCTTTCACGTGCTTAATACAGTTTTCCCATTTTTGCGCTGTTATTAATTCTAGTGCTTCTTTGAAAAGTCCTTTGAGGTCACAAAATTTAAAAGTTGTATTGTGCTTAGCTATATAATTTTTAACCTCTGCCCATATGAGCTCAATGGGATTGAGCTCGCAATGGTATGGAGGTAAACGGAGCACAGTTTTATTTTGACTTGCTGCCATTTCGTCAATGGCGTATTTTTGATATTCCGCCTTGTGATCCTTGACAATTCTTAATAATTGTACTTTCAGCATTGCTTCTTCAAAGTTGATATTTTTCGAGCGGAGCCAATTTTGAACATCAATTTCCTTGAAGCCGTTGTTGGGACCTTCTCCATTCTTCGAGAATGATAAGGCGCATTATCCAACACAATTACTGCGTTTTCCTTAAGTTCGGTAAAATTTTTGAAAACCACTGTTCAAACGATTCGCCATTCATTTCCTCGTGGTAATCTCCAGTTTTCTTAGACTCAAAGCACCACAGACCGTCAACAACAAATCCATCCTCACTGCCAATATGGCAGATAATGAGCCTTTTCCCTTTACCTGGAAATCGAAGTACTAACTGGTGTAGATTTATTTCAATAAGCGAACCTTTTTCAAATGTTTTCATCACATTCAGCGAAAAAACATTGAGACATGAGTATCAGATTGCTATAATTGGGATTATTTAGTCATATTGAAAGAAAGAATATTGAACGTCGTATGATTACTCAGCGCTTCACAATTTAATTTAAAGTTATAAACCTTTAAAAAATGAATGATCAGGAACCTGAAATACGCGCAAATATTAATATTAACAAATTATAACTTTATAAAGCTTAAAGTATGAATTAAAATGATTAGAAATATTAGGAACGGTACACAATATAAAACTTAGTAACTTTTTTTAAGTTTATAATATTCGACATATTTTAAGATTATATTAAAAAATTATTGAAATATCGAAAACACATAAAAATGGCTTAAAAAAGTTCTAACAAATGAAAATGACAATAAAACATCCACGCATTTTATCGAAAGTTATAAAAGTTTTGTTACTTGTAATATGTTTTATCTGCCCCCTGGAATTAATGTTTAGAACCTTGTTCCCAAGGTTTGAAAAACATCCGATTGTTGTCTATTACTCGTATTTACCTGCTGGATTTTTTAATCCGGTGGACAGTCCATCTAGAAAGGCCCTCCTGGATGAAGTTACAGAATCATCAACCCATACTTTACTTGTAGTGTGTCCTGCGTTTACCCACGTTTCATCAAGGTAATAAATCTTCCTGTTTTGATTTCTATATTTCCCAATTTTTGTTAAATAATCCCTCCTCCATAGCACAATTTCTTCTCTATCCAGTAGTAAACTATTACGACCCCGTTTTTTCCATTTGAAATTTAAATGCTTCAGTAACGCATGGAAAGTTGATCGTTTGAAATTTGGCAACGTTGTATCTCCATTTACCTCCTGCAGTACTTTATCTATAGTAGGTATTTCATTCCTAAAGAAGAATTCATGCACTTTCCTCCTAATCGCATGCTTATCAGCTTCATCCAATGATTTAACAATACTTTTGCGATGTTTACTGGTCATTGGCTCAGAAAAGGTGTGATTTTTTTTGTATTGTCTTAACACATTAAACACTGATGCGCGACACACCCCAACTTTGTGAGAAACCTTCACAACAATTTCTTTGATGGTTGATGCCTCGTTCTCCTCGCGCTCGATCTATATATTCAAAATGACCTCTTTCATTTCTGCACTCAGGTGTCTTTTTTTAGAGCGTTTCCTAGGTGGACTACAGGAGTTTACAACTTCATCGGCAGTATCTGTACTACTGGGCATTTTGCGCAAGCAGTTGATAACAATAACAATCAATAACAAGGTATAACAATAACAACGACAAACTCAACAACTTAATAAGATAACAAACGAAAACGTCCAAAGAAATATCAAATTGCAATGATGCACACGACATACGTAACACGTCTGAACCTGAATGTGACTCTGCCTTGATACGACTGCTCTGCCGCTCGGCATAGGCATTTAATTGCGAATTGACCAATGAGGGCTCCTGTTTTACGTCGAGACGGCGGCGTTAGCGTGAAAATCACCCGAACCTTTTGTTTACATCCGTATCTCTTATCTGAATAGAGATATGATATAAAAGAGATTCTAGTATATATGTTATTGAATAAGGTTTTTGATGATTTGATCGTTGATCATTATTCAACTATAATTTTGGACGACGATATGTTGGGTGGACCTGGCGACGTGGTGCAAATCGACGAATCGAAGTTTGGTACGTGCAATAACCGAGGCGCAACGTCGGAAGGCGGGTGCGTATATGAGCACGAACGCGATTAGGCAACCCGAGGATGAATGAGCATACCTATGTGTATGTCTGAACGAGGCATACGAATTCGTATGCATTCGGGCTCGACCCGCACGGGTATTATGTAACAACCTATAAAACGTAAAAAAAACCTATAAAACGTCATCTTGCAGACTAGGTAGTTTTTAGGGTGCAAACAGTCATTTCACGTTTGCTCACTAGGATCGTTGTGAGCGTCGGTCTATGGAGGAATGACTCAACTACACGTATTGTTGGTTGTGTAAGTTTTGTGACGCCGAGTAATCTGTAGTTTTCATCTCTGAGAAGAAAGTTGGTTGAATAGCAAGATCGCATCTGGTCGATTATGTGTATTGGTCTGCATGTATATAAAAAGTCAATGATATTTGCTGTATGAGAAAATCATTACTGAATATCCTGCCAATGAAGTATATCTACTAGCTGTGCCCGACGGGTTATTTATATGTTGTCCTTTCTGAAGACTGGTTATGTTCAAAGTTATATATATATATTATATATATATATAATATATATATATATATAATATATATATATATATATTGTAGAAAATCCTACATGTCACAAAAAAAAAATAAAAAAATTTCAAAAAAAATCGACAAAATGTCACTTTTCAAGATACGAAATACAAACATTTCATGTCTACTCTGTAGTAATTAGTAGTGCACGGAAAAAGATTATTGTTATAAATACTATTTTTTTATTGCATTTTTTCGCAAGAAACCGAAGAGTTAATGCTAGTCTTTCTTCAGTTGGAGTAGTTTTTCTATAGGATGTGTCTTGTCGTTCTGTTCTTGGTTTGATACAATTTAATAGCGAAAAGACATTTTCTTGAGACATTCTCCCAAATTTTTTGGAAAACCCGTTCGTTTTAACAAACCTGTGATTTTTTATTCAATTGTCTTCTGTTAAGATATGATTGTGACGACCATAGTTTTGTTTTTCTTATTTTTCTTTTTCAATACACTGGTTAAAATTATAAAATACGCAGCGCGTTCACCGACAGAATCTGAATCAGCCATATCTTAAAAGCTAGTGAAATATAATAATGCTCACCACATCCATGGATCGATGCCGTAAATGCCTCCTGCGTCCACTATTCAGGAACCCGAACTTCCAGTATCCGGAGCAAATGGTTCGTGCTCATATGCGTACCTGTCTAAAGGCCCCGGGTACTAGGAATGATTTGAAAAATCGGGAAGAGCGAATGTCAGGACGGTGGAGGTATCAGAGAGGTATGCCGAGCCGCTTGACCCATAATCCAACGATGCCTATCCTGGATCAGGATATCGCGTTCGCGGAATTGATTTTTCGCATTTTTATTAGAAGCACGTAGAACTGAATGTCAGGTGTAAATGCTTCTAATAAAAAGGCAAAAATCACCTTTTCCGAGGCGAATTCCTAATGGCGTAAATTATTATTATTATTATTATTGATATTTACTGAAGGTATTGGCGAGTTATCAACGATCGCCTTCACGTGATGCTTCCTGGAAACATCATATAATGGCTATAGTTTAGCTAAACGATCTATTAATAACCATAATTTGAATATTTTTATATGCAATGACCGCTGGTGCCTTTTGTATGTTTTGTCACGCGAGCCGCAGCTGAATTTTCTACTGTTTAGGCACATACTATTCAAAATTTAATCTAATTTTCAGTAAATATTGGGGCAGCTTCTTATAAAACAAGCCATTTACAATTAAGACTTTTAATTTGCAAATAACTTCATTTTTTTGATTACGTTTTTCTCCCACAACCAGTACAATTTGGCAACAATGGCATTTGTCTTATCTGTCAAGAAAGAATGTTATAAAATGGCCATTGAGAATTGTTTCTACTATCAAACATTTCTTATAAACGCAAAAACTTTAATCTCATTGAAAACACGCGACAAAAATGGTTAGGAACTTCAAGGAGGGCATTGAAAAATCACAACGCCTCTATACAGTTTACCATGTAAATACCATAATTTACGGTATGTAGTTTGAACTGTTATTTTAGCTTATTACACGGCTAGTTTTCAACCTTTTTTTGCAAAAAACGATTTTTATAGTTTCACATCTATTTTCCTTAAAAAATGATCATTTCTACTCATTTCTTCAATTTACGAATTTCTATTTTTAAGCGTTATGTCTAGTCTTACCGAAATGTGGTTGTGGTTAGATGTCTTCTTGAAAATTCTAGGTCTTCTAGCCATTTTATACTATATGTGTAGGTTGCCTCTTGTTGTGGACTTCGTGTGTCATTATATTTTTTTCCCTCTCCATCTTAGTTTCCTCAGGTTACACCCGTATCCGGATGTGTGTGCATGTGTATCTACTTTTGTGGTTGCATACCTGCATTCATTTCGGGCCTGATGATGCCAACCAGCAGAATTACGTATCGCTCGGGTTACCTATCCTATTTTCTGCTCGAATCCGCTTTCCTCCTTTTTACGGATTTTGCCCATTATTTTCCTATTTTTTGTTCCATACCTTTCTCCGCATGATAATTTTCTCTTTGTTAGATCCTTTGGGCTTGAAGTACCACAAAGTGGCTATAACCGGCCGCGTGGTTGTGGATAGTTGTCGCATTGAAAATTCGAGATCTTATAGCCATTTTATACTACAATTGTCAGGTCACACCCGTATCCGGGTGTGAGGGCATGTGTATCTACTTTTATGGTTGCATACGTGCATTAATTTCGGGCCTGATGTAGCCAACAAACAGAAATACGTATCGCTCGGGTTACCTATCCTATTTTCTGCTCGAAACCACTTTCCTTGTTTTTACGGATTTTGCCCATTATTTTCCTATTTATTTATATATACAGGGTGGCCCATCCATGTGTGGACGGAATATTACTCATTAACAAATACATTTTGGGAAAATCTATTTATGGCATGTTATACATGACATTTGAGAGCACATTTCTAAAATATTGGCAATTATACTTGGTGTCCCAATTTTGACCTACATATCAAAGTTGTGATTTTTTAAATGGAATGCTTCAAATTCTATTGCATGTTTGGATAAACCAATTTAAAAGAAGAATATTGATATAACATACTATGGGGTTTTGGTAATTATCTACTGAGATGTAAGGTGTTTTGTCCAGAAAAACTGTCCACTTCGGCAACCCCTCAATCCGCCATTTGGAGTGCTGAATTTTGTATCAAAAAACTTAAACACCTCAGCTTTTATCTTATTTGTTACTTTTTCGAATTCTCATTTTTGCTCATACAGAAAGGTCAAAAACGCGAATTGTACTTTTTCTCAAAATTTCAAATGCATCACCCTGTATATTTGTTCAAGTTTGGATTCAATTTATTATAAGCTTTTTTTTGGTATAAGGTTTGATTCAGATAAAATCACTAGATTTTGATTTATTAAGCTTTTAATAGAACAACACACCAAAATTAAGGGAAAATATCACATCATCCATGGAAACAATCAGGACAGTATAATCAGCTTCAAGCGTAATAGAGAAGAACAACTATAACAACAACATAAACAAACGACTATCACTACTCAAGACCTAATCTACAAAACTGCTCGAACATATCTCCACCATGTTGAATACACAGCCTCTTGCTTAACGTAGCCCCATAGAAAGAAGTCCATCGGTATCATATCTGGTGATCTAGGAGCCCAAGATATAGGCCCATCACGACCGATCCAACGATTGTTACTCCGGGTGTCCAAATAGTTACGCACACGATTATGATAATGCGCAGGTGCTCCGTCATGTTAGAAGTACATATGCATCCGAGTTTGCAGCATAGGTGATATGGATGGTACCTATGCTTGTGAATAATCCTTTGGACATAAGTTCTGCATATATCACTTTCTGCTCCAATTTGTCGTGCACTTAAATGAGGATTTTCCTGCAACTTTAATAGAAACTCCAACTGATTGGCCTCATTGGCACTTGGATTATTTATACATTTTTTACTATATTCCACTAACTGATTCAAAACGTTCCTGTAGTGTGGAAAATGTTTCCGGCCTTGGATGTCGCATATTAGGGTACCGTTGGTTATAAATGCGAGATGCTAGGAAACTATTTCTTTGGGCTTCGCCCAAAATGAACACCATATTCATTATTTCTTATTTAGAAAAATTCATTTTCAAACACATTTTTATTATAATGCTCACAAAGCTAATTTTGACAGTTTGTAACTAATCAACAATTTATTTGTTTCCGAGGATGATGCGATATTTTAGGGAATTAAGTCGTTCCATAAAAGACGTGCTAATAACCGAAAAAATAGCCGAAAAAACCCTTATGTGTCTAGTATTAAAAAGGTTATAAAAAACTGAATCCAAACTTGCACAAATATACAGGGTGATGCATTTGAAATTTTTGAGATAAACTACAATTTACGTTTTTGACCAAAAATTAAAATTCGAAAAAGTAACAAATAAGATAAAAGCTGAGGTGTGTAAGTTTTTTTGCTACAAAATTCAACACTCCAAATTTCAAAATGCCGGACTGAGGAGTTGCCGAAGTGGGAGGTTTTTCTAGACAAAACACCTTATATCTCAGTAGCTGATTACCAAAACCCCATAGTATGTTATATCAATTTTCTTCTTTTGAATTGGTAATATGCAATCAAATTTGAGGCATTCCATTTAAAAAATCACAACTTTGCATTGTAGGTCAAAATTGGATTGCCAATATTTTAGAAATGTGCCCTCAAATGTCATGTATAACATGGATGGGCCACCCTGTATATATAATATGTTCCGGTTCGCTCTTTGTCTCCACGTGAAACAGACGTCCGAGGTTAGAAGGGACTCTGCTGATTTGTCCCCCAAAATGCAGTACTAGTTTTATTAACTTGAAAATTTTCGATAATTTTTAATTTGTTTTACTTTGTGTATTGATATATAATGGCAACACCTAGCTATGATTTCCGTCGTTACCAACAAACCCAGTGTGGTTTTACATTTGCAACAAGTGCTCTCCTCCACGCTTTCGTTTTAAAACACCATTTGGCTGCAACCTCAGCGACGACTCCTGGTGATGGCACCATAGCGTGCCGAAAGCTCGAGATTACCGTCAAAACAATTTACTAAGCCTAAAGTTTGCCAATTTCCCAATTAATAATTAATTGTATTTCTTGCCCAACTGGTCGTTGGCAATTGCAATGACTACTGCTCGCATATATATATATAACCAAGGTAGCTAGGTAACCCGAGTGATACGTATTTCTGCTGGTTGGCTTCATCAGGCCCGAAATGAATGCACATATGCAACTACAAAAGTAGATACACATGCCCACACATCTGGATACGGGTGAAACCTGAGGAAACGAAGATGGAGAGGGAAAAATCAAAAAAAAAACGACACACGAAGTCCACAAGAGCCAACCTACACATTGTAGTATAAAATGGCTAGAAGACCTCGAATTTTCAAGGAGACATCTAACCACAACCACGCGGCCGGTTATAGCCACTTGCCGTGGTAGTTCAAGACCAAAGGATCTACAAAAAGAAAATGATCATGCGGAGAAAGGTATGTATATAACAAAAAGTAGGAATATAATGGGCAAAATCCGCAAAAAGAAGGAAAGTGGATTCGAGCAGAAAATAGGATCGGTAACCCGAGCGATATGTATTTCTGCCGGTTGGCTTCATCAGGCTCGAAATGAATGCACATATGCAACTACAAAAGTAGGTACACATGCCCACACATCCGGATATGGGTGTAACCTGAGGAAACGAAGATGGAGAAGAAAAAAAAACGACACACGAAGTCCACAACAAGAGCCAACCTACACATTGTAGTATGCTTGAAGTACCACAGCATGTGGCTATAACCGCCGCGTGGTTAGATGAAGGAACTTAACGTAATTACCGCTGATGGGTCGTTCCACTTACAACGTTGCTGTAGAGTGTTGAGATATTCGAGTTTCCAACGTTTCCAGAAATCGGAATGTAATCTTTGAATGATTTGCCAGCGACTAAGAATATTTTGTTTAAGGAAGGATAAATCAGGATCTCGACATGAATTTGAAGGTTCTGTGGTCGCGAAACACCCTGGAGTTAATGATGTTAAATCCTTGGGGTCTGACCTTGGATGACAAAGAGAACGAGACTTTAGTAATGCTTCTATTTGAGTCAGAAGGGAAATGGGTTTTAATGGATTCAACTCCCGCTTCGGCCTAACCGTCAAGATACGTAACTCATGGACTATTTCAATTTCATTTGATTTTTAAACTTTCGGCCCCAGACTTAGAGAGATTGTGAACCTCTCTAATAGCCCCTATAAAATTTGTACCTGATCACTTGTGATCTGTACACAAGTGCCCCGCCTGGCTATAAAACGTCTTAATGCAGCAATACAAGCTTCTGTGGTTAAACTAGAAACCAGTTCGATATGAATTGCTTTACCACGAATATCAACGAAGACGGCTGTGTATGATTTTGAGACTGACGCACCGCGACGCCGCTGTCCAACAAAGGTTTTTATTGGTCCTGCGTAGACTAAGCATACGTAGGAGAAGCATTTTAATTGTGAGGTTCGAAAATATGGTAGATCAGACATGTAGGGGGTATACGTTTTGGGTTTTTGGCTAAAATCGAATGCATTGTTAAAAGACCTTTTGGATAGATCTGCGCGAATGTAAAACCCAAAATTTCTGACGAATTAGGTATTGAATCGTGTTAGTCCTGGATGTAAATGTCCCTATGTGTTTGTTTAATGATAAGGTCCGTTAATCTACGATTTTTAGGCAGCAATACAGTATGTTTGCATCGAAGGAAAGCTCAGAATTTCTTAAACGTCCGCCCACTCTAATTAAACCGGACTCAAATTATATCTCAAAAACGGTCCTTCTGGAATATTTTCATTAGAATTAATAAAGTTCTGTGTCGTTCGAAGTCTGAAATGGAACGTATTGTATCGTTTTTGACACGAATTACTCGAACGAAACGACAAATAATTCTTTGGATAGTATTTAAATTGGATAAACAATTTACTAATCGATGGAAAAAGCTTTTTGTTTGAATTTCGGCTGTAAGAATCACTGTATTATTTGTTTTTTTTTTCTTAACGACATCATCTAGTCTGACATCAGAACTTTCATTGGTAAACCTTTTGATTTTCCATTTAGTTGTAGGCAGTTATCCATTGGATACGATGGACCAAAGGGGATGATTGACAAGACTGGCGTTGGCGTTAAACCTCTGCTAGCGCAATCTGCAGAGTTCTCCAGAGATATGATACCACGGTACATTCGGAATAACTTCTTGTATATAGTTGATACGATTTGCTACAAAGCTCTCCCATTTATGTGGAGATGATGTGATTCAATGTAGTGCAACCTGTGAATCAGAAAATGCATAAATTTCATCTATGGCGACTAAAAAAGAGTAGTTACGAATTACTAAATCTAACGAATGTGCTAAAAAGGTAGCTCCTAGTAGCTCTAGACGAAGGATTGATTTTGTATGAAGGGGCTTACTCTTGATTTACCGACAACTAAGGCTGACTTTATGACGTTTTTTTAGGAATTCGACACGAGGACATGCACAACAAGCATAACCAAGCTCTGAGGCGTCACAAAAACTGAGTGGTTGACATTGCTTGAAGGTTATTTGAAAAAATATGTCTAGGGATGCAAATATCCGAAAGAGTAGTTAATTGATTACGAATTGATTCCAAATCCAGATTTGTTAGAAGGAGAACATGAATAAGCGAAGGTATCGTACGAAGGATGCCACTGTAGTCCCAAAACTTTAACGGAAGTTGAATCGTCGTTCTCAAACGTCACGGGAATTTGACAATCTGTTGAATCAAAGTGCGAAATTTGTTTAGGATTATTTGACACCCAGTTTATGAGTTCGAAGCCTCTTAACTGTGTAGGGAGATGAGGTCTTTCTGAAGAATCGAAGCACTCTCTAGGGATGTAGATCCGCAGCAGATATCATCCATATAAATGTTATTCAACAAGACTTGCGAAGTATCCGGAAAATTTTTACTTGCTCGAATTGCTAATTCTCTAAGGGATCGCTACGTAGGGACTTGAACTACTCCAATGAAAATCCGATGGGATGAAAGCGCCAAAGTTATCTTTGATAGTCTCTGTGAATGGAATTGACCTTAATTTGCAAGAAATGTTGTTTGATATCCGTTAAGAATAGAATAAACATTTATTGGTTTCTCAGTTATAAACAAAAAACTAAGAAATGTATAACAGAGATAACACGTCATTGTGATACAGTGTAAATAACACACATTTTTTTTTAAATAAATACAAAAACAAACATGCATAGACAACATATAACAACAGCGATATTAATGCTTGCGGTTTCGCTAGAGCACAGAACTCTTCAATACTATATGGTTCCATCTCGCATATATATTTATGAATGCTTTTTTTGAATATAGTGAATGCTGAAATGGATTGAAGATGTTGGTAAAGCATTGTAACGTTCAGTGCAGGGTAATGTGGACATTTTTCGGTAGAATTTAACTTATGTGATGGGTAGAAGTATTTCTGACTTTTGTGAGTATTGTAACTGTGGTTGAAGACGTTTTTTTCCAAACTTTTCTTTATGGTTAAAGATAAATAGTAGAGTGTTATAGATATAAATTCCGGTAATGTTAATAAACGCTTGACTTTAAATATACTGCTACATGACTCTCTAGGTTTCATTTTGAACATTGTATGATAAAAATTCTATTGGCTGCGGGGCTATTACCCCAAATTGTTATTTGATAAGACATAGTAGAATACGTACGCAAGCCCATAGTAGACAGCTTGCAATGGCAGGTGGCAAGTGAGTACGTAGTGCATAGCATGCTTGATTGAGTGTTGAAGCCATACTCTCAATGTGCTCATCAAACTTAAGTCAGCTATCGTATGTGACACCCAGGAGGTTGTATCGCTTTTGATACATAGAGGTTCATTGATTAAGGGTAGTTCTTTGGTGGCATGGCTTGACTGAAATAGGACACAACACGTTCTTTGTATGTTGAATGCTAACTTATTCATCTGCAGCAGTTGTGAGTATGATTTATTTGAGTCTCTATCAAGATTTGGATATCAGACGTTCCTTTATATGGTATCAGAATAGTTATATCATCTGCATAGATGAAACTTAGATTTTGCGTGTTTTTCGTGGTGGTGGATATATTATTAATATAAATAATAAACAATGTTGTGCCCAGTGTACTGCCTTGAGGAACACCAGTACTATATGTCCGAGGACTAGATGTTATTCGTTTCCCAGTTTTGTTCAAAATTACTTTCTGTCTTCTATTACAGAGATAAGATTTACGCCAGTAGTACGCATTCCCGCGTATACCATATTTATATAATTTGTGTAGCAATATTTCGTGATCAATGCAATCAAATGCTTTTGATAGGTTCACAAATAAACCACATGCTGCTCCTTGATTCTCTCGATATTCATGGATTGCTGTGGTGAAATCGAACAGTGCCGTGTTCACACCTCTACCTTTCATAAAGCCATGTTGGTTATTGGTGAAGTATTTATTTGAGTGGAAAAAATTAATGAGACGGTTGTTATAAGCAATTTCAAAGATTTTTGTAAAATTTATCAGCAAGCTAATAGCACGGTAGTTGTCCATATCATCAGGATCGCCTTTTTTATAGATTGGTAATACAATTGTCATTTTTGATGCTTCTGGGAATTCTCCTTCACTAAGAGATGCATTTAGGATATCAAGAAGAGGGTCAGATATTATGGTTATCATTTTTTTAATGATGTAAATTGGAACGTTGTCATCACCACAACTTTTTGTGTTTTTTAGGTTGCATACAGTTCTGAGCAATTCGCCATGATCTATTGGAGTTATAAATATTGTTTTATTTTTTAGTTCTAGGTTGCAGTCATAATTCAAATTTGGTAGTTTTGAGAGTAGTTTTGGAGCAGCTTCAACAAAGCTTTTATTGAAATGGATGGATAAAGCATTTACATCATTATGTACCAGTAAAACAAACTGATCTGACGACGTTTTGGGTGTGTTAGTTAATTCTCGCACTGTATTCCAAATTCCTTTACTTCTCTTGCCATGATTATTTACTTTGTTTCAATATTATTGCGATTTTTAATCTTTTAACAGTTTCACATATGTCTGATTATAACTTTTAAAAACATTTTTATATTTTATATCGTTTTTCGAAATCATTTAAAGAGCACTCACCCTGATCCTGAGTCAATCCAATTCTGAGGTAATCCAAGGAGGTTTTTACTTTCCGCAGCTCGCTTCTTTATCCTCCGAGGAAAATAGTAATTGAAACTACTTTGTATTATCTGAGCAAATATGTCCCACTTTTTGTTTACGTTGACACTACTACTAGTATAAATTTCGTTCCATGATGCTGATTTTTAGATCTTGTAGAACACTATTTATATGTGAGTTAGAAAACACTCTAGTCAATTTGGATTCATGATCGATACTGGTATTGAGTGAAAAGAGGGTATTTGCCCTTTATGGTCAGAAAAAAAGTGTATTAATAATTTTAGACCGAAACTTCACATCTGTGTTAATGAAAATATTGCCCAAACATGATTTGGAGTCATTCTTTACTCTAGTGAAATCGGTAATAGTTGCTTTCAAACCGTAGGAATGAATTATGTCAATAAAGTCTGATGATTTCCTATTTGTCAACCGACAGATTTCTATTAAAATCGCCGGCTATGACACATTTCTTTTTTTCATTACTAATTTTATCTAGAATTATTTGAAGTTTCTCAAAAAACTCGTCGATTTGACCGTCACATGGACGATATATAGAAACGACGACTAAGACGAGCTCTTTCAAGGGCTGTACATTCAAACACACCGCACTGCGAATGTTGTTGAGATCTTCACGCACTTTCGCTCTTCCTTGAAGTATATCCTGGTTGCAGTAGATAGCACACCCTCCATGATGACCTCATTCACGGCAGAAGAATGAGATGAGCTCAAAATGAAATTTGTAATCTTGATAGCTTGAATTTGCTGTTGATCTTACCAGTGCTCCGTACTTACGCAATTTCCCAATGATTGAAGGTTGTAGTGTGTTGGATCCCTAAGGCTGTCTTCCTTGGTTTTACGACAGGGTAGAATCGGAATTTTAACAATATTTCGCACATATCTTTTTTGCAGTTTGAGACCTATCAAAATAGTGTCATTCAAGCTGATACCCCTTGAGCCCTTAACACAGACGGATTAAAAACGACACGCAATTTCGTAGTGGATTTATCGAGAGAAGTACTCCATGATGTGGTAAATAACACAACTCTGGTTTAATAATAAAGCATTATTGCCCAACAGTACAGGTACCATTTAGAGAGCAATACATAATACAATGGTTACTTTACACAGTCTGTTGTCATAAAGTGAAACAAAAAAAAAAACACACACACAGAAAAGAGGAAGGCGCTTTAAGTAGAGAAAAAAGAAACTATAAATATGATCAATAGATATTAGGAAACCAGAATATACTCGTATATACATAAATATCCATATACACATACATACACACATATACGAGTATACACATATATACATATATAGACGTATATACATACATATATATATATATATATAACGTATACATATATAACAAATGAAAACCCCTAGAGAAAGGCGTAATAAAAGTCAAGATGTGAACGTATAGCACTTCGTAATTCCTGTAATCCACAACAGAAGATATCACAAAAACTCACAACTATTCGCATTATTGCACATAAAGTTTATTGGCGCTTTAGATAGAAGATTTGTCTGCGCCCTCTTGCAGGAAAAGGAAACTTTATATTTAGATGTCAATCTAGGTACCAGGAAATTAATTTGCAATAGCAAACAGGACAGTCGATGTTACCATGCAGTAATTGTATAAAAATATGATGGACGCCTGCTCTCTGCGCTTTTCCAACGAAGGAATGTCAAATCTATTCAGTAATTGTGAGTAGTCACATCCTCTTGGAGGATAGACACCATCACTCCTATAGCATACATATTTTAGAAATTTCTTCTGTACTTTTTCAACATTATTTTTGTACAGTTTATAGATAGGACTCCAATAATTGCACCGTATTCTAATTTACTTATAACAATGCACTGAAAATAACTTAATAAGCATTGTGTTATTGGAATTTCTACAATTTCTGATAATAAAGCCATATTTGCGATACGCATTACTTATAATTTCACTGATGTGGTAGTTAAAAGTGAGCTGGACAATCGAAATAGACGGCCAAATCCTTGAAAGTTTTTGTATGGGTAAGTTAAAAATTTGGCTTTCGGGGTGAAGGTCAAAATGCGGCATTTAGAATTGTTCAAATACAAATTGTTATTAACACACCATGTTTGTAAAAAAACTATGTTAGTGTTGTTGGAGATTTCACAATCCTGCCAGCTAGAAACACATAGCGTAAAGCTTCAGATCATCAGCAAACATAAGCTTCTTGCATGATAATGTGCTGCAAAGATCGTTAACGTATAAGGCAAACAATAGGGGCCCAAATTAGAACCTTGAGGTACACCACTACTTGGCATATATTTATAAGAACTAAATCCATTATAGAATACATATTGAGTTCTCAAGTCTAGATAATACTTGAGAAGATCCACATAAGTTCTGTTGAATCCCATGTATTCAATTTTTTGTACAAGTTGTTGATGGTCAATTTTTGTCAAACGCTTTTGTGAAATCAGTATATATGACATCCACTTGCCCCCTATTGTCTACTATTGGTAGAACTAAGACTTGAATTGTGAAAGTAGGTTGAGACTGATCTCTGGGTTTGATAGTGCAAGTAGAAATGCCTTTAGTAACTGACGATGATTGATTGAGTCCAAAGACAGAAATTAAATGATCTTGATATGCCTGACTTTCTCTGTATATGATGCTCGAACTGTTTGGTAATTACCTCGAGCGCCAAGGACTTCTAATTTGAGGGTTAAGAGAAGCACAGTTGTTCTGGGTGTCGAATGCATACAGTGATTGTACAAGAGATTGGTTGATGGATTAAGTTGCGATGGGTTAGAATAATCTTGAAATCGAGTTTGAAGTGATTTGTTATTTTGATTATAGTCATAACTGGTATGACAAAGATTTGAATTGATTTGGATTGGATTTGTGCTAACATCAGGTAGCAGTGTCTTGACTTGGATTGGAATCGATAGAATTATGATTTTGACTTGGATTTTGTCGATTGTGGCAGATGTAACAAAGTGGTGGTGGCGATAACGGCAGATTTTGCAATTGAATGTGCTTGCGCAATTTCGTAAAGGTGATTAAACGCAAACAGTTTACGTATTCGTTGTGTTGTTTCACATATGCAAAACGATCCGAAGGTGATTTTGCAATGAACATGGCACATTGCGACAAGAGATGAAATAGATTGTTGCAGAGTATATTGTTTGAATTTTCATTTTGAGATGAATGGTTTGTGCTGGGATTGTTCGATCGTGGATTCGCTCTTATATAGAAATTGTAAGGCGGATTTGTTCTGTGCGGGCCATTGAGATATGTATTGCTTCTGTTATTATTAGATTTTAGATGATTCCGTTTCGGTTGTTGCCGTCCGGGACTGGGGTGCGTTGGGTTGTTTTAAAAATTTAACTATATACGTATAGTTTTGAGAGCTGTGCAATGGTTTGTAACGAATTCCATTAAATTTTGGTATATCGGGATTTCGGTAGTACTATACATGATCTCAAAAGATGTTCTAGTAGAGTGATCCAATTTTGATAAAGGTAATAGAAAATAAACAAAAGCACCATGACTATACTGGAAATCCGAGATTTTGGACTGCAGCGACATTTTCTGAAAACGCATCAGTTAACAATCTACGATCTTTAGGTGAATTATTGGATTTTAAAGGATTTGCATTGTAAATCAAGTCCAAGTAGGTACCGGCCAAAAGTCGAACATTTTGATACCTGTTTTTTAAAGTCTTCCAGGCGATTTCGTAATTTGACTGTTAGTTTGATTGAGGTCAAAATGTTCAATGGTTCACCCTCTAAGAAACTGAGCAAATATTGGAACCTTCTAATATTGGAGTAATTTGGATTTTGGATGGAACATCATGAATTACTGGAGTGAGGCAGGGCTGACAAATAACATCGTGTGCCTCATATTCGGTATCGTTATTATCATCATCAAGAAGGCCAATTACTTCATTACGTATAGCTTTGAACTGTTCATAATGATCATCTAGTTATTCAAAATACGACTTGAATGTTAGTTTGAGAGTTTCGTTAGTTTTCGCTTTTATTTCCATATTGTACGCCTCTAATACGTGAGATTGCTATTTTGCATTGATGAGCCTTTTCAAAGACATGATTCTGAATATTTAGAATAACACTGATTGTTTATTTTGATTGAAAATGGATAAAAATGATTTGTTTACTATACTGATATCCTGGACAGTTTTACTCCAAAAGCGTGCAGGTTCACAAAAGGCACTAAGAACACAGCTCGGTTTCACTTATATGAATGTATATGTGTATGTTTGATAACAATAAATATATTAACTTTTCGAATTTCATCAGTTGGCAAGAGTTTTCCGTTTTATTCGGACGTGTTTTTGGTTATACCTGTTTT